>JAODLL010039379.1:0-17500 GCA_026546735.1 Forbesichthys agassizii
AAGACCCAGGACTAGGTGGAGAGATTATATCTCCACACTGGCCTGGGAACGTCTCGGGATCCCCCAGTCAGAGCTTGATGATGTTGCTCGGGAAAGGTAAGTTTGGGGTCCCTTGCTGGAGCTGCTGCCCCCGCGACCCGACTCCGGATAAGCGGAAGAAGATGGGTGGATGGATGGATGTCTTGATACATACTGTAGGCTTTGTTTGATAAAAATAAACAAAAACACACTGTATATATATATATTTGAGCCATCAATAGACATATTGACGGCTGACATACTATTATGCAAACTGGTAATAAAAGCTGTTTTATCCCATATCCATCATTTCAGTTGTGAAATATGATTACAGTAATCATCTGGCTAGATTATAGTTAAAAACAACAGTATACATAAAGTCACAGGTTCGATCCCCACAAGGGTTGAAGTACCCATCATCTGCTGCTTGGTGCTACAGTGCCTTGGGACTAGAGGGTTACTGAGCCCAGACCTAGCCCACACCTAGCCCAGACCTAGCCCAGAGAGAGCCCAGAGAGAACCCAGAGAGAACCCAGGCAGACAGCCTGGATGGAAGGGCCCACTAACTAGCCTGCAAATAAAAGAGACCAGACGTGGAACTCCTACCTTCCACTGTGGCAGATGTCTGAGGCGTGGCATACTGGTGAGACAGCCCAGGATCCAGGCCAGCTCTGCATGCTCAGACACCTGAAGAAAGGACAGAGATGAAGACATATGAAATATGATAGACCATTCTTAAAGGTAAAGTCAGCTATTGCAAGATAAATATTGAAACTAATGCACCTTTTGTCAAATTCAACAAATATCTCCTTATATTTAGCTATTTTACCATTCTCTCTGCTTGAAAAAATAATCTTGATACTTCTACGCCGCCCTGGCTCCGTAAATAACATAAGTAACATAAACAAAGTGGCGAACACCGCTCGTATCAACAAAGCCATAGCACTACGTTTTGCATCACAATGTATTTCTTTCGTGTGAGGCGGCACCGCGGAGCGATACGGTTTTGATTTTAATTAAGTTAAGTTAGCAATAATGACTAACGCTGCCTTTAAAACACCATTAAAACTCTTAAATAAAGAATAAGTAAAGCAAATGGATTATTACCACAAAACTTTCCAAGTCATGACCAAGTGTACCATACCGACACATAACATGTACAATATGCATATATATAGTGGACGCAGGGCTGGGTGATAAATCAAATGTATTCTATTCATTTGAGACTTTGTTTTATAACGATTTGAAAAATTCCTAAATCACAAAATCAAGATGAATGCTTTCACTCAAATCAGGAGTCGCGCCGACGGGCGGCTCTCCCTCTCCCGTTCTTTATCACCTGTGTGCGCTGCTCCGATCGACACCCACCACTCTTCCCAGAGCACCGCTACCGCACAGACTTACGTTGATTGCCTATTGTTTGCACCTGTGCGGGGGGTGATATTAGGTTGCAGAAGTATTTTTGTTTCTATCAAAGCCATGTAGAAGATGTGCGGCAGCATATCTGGTACAAAATGTCAGCCCTCTGGCTTATTTATTTAGAGTAGTTACATACATGCTTTAAAATATGTCCTGAAAATACCGTGAGCATAGTGACTAATCAGCTAACATTAGCCACAATTAGCTTTTCTTACCTTTTTACACTTAATGTGTCTATATTCTCTGTTATGCAATACAGTACGTGCATGATATAGGTTAGGATTTACCACACTTGCTGTACAATTTATGTGTAGCCTTTTCCGATTATTTTTGTAGATATTAGTTGCTTAATTCAGCATTGAATAGGCCATGTAACACTAGGCTATTAGCCTACTGTTGCTCTGTTATTGGCTCTGTAGTTATATTAGCAAATACATATTATTAGGCTATCATAATGCAATTCACTGTATAGGCTACACCGACTGTAGAAAATTTAGGCTAGTAATGTCTGCATATTTCTCTTATAGTATAGAACTACAGACTACACTCAATATTTGTGGATATGTATACATACAGTATGTGGATGTTTCTCCAATCACTGCCTAGTGCTACCAGTTTTATTTTGTTGAAATTTGGTGTAATAATCTACAGTATGCCATCCATCCATCTTCAACCGCTTATCCGTGGTCGGGTCACGGGGGCAGCAGCCCAAGCAGAGGAGCCCAAACGTCCCTTTCCCGAGCCATATTAACCAGCTCTGAATGAGGAATCCCAAGGCGTTCCCAGGCCAGTGTGGAGATTAAGGGCGTACTCACCAGTTCCCTTGAACCGTGTAGGAGCACAATTGTCCCCCCTCCCCACTCCTCTGCTGGCCTGCACTCACACTAAACTTATCATTTAGGGCCAGGGCACGCTTACTCCAAAACATTATGTTGGCTACTTGGTTTCAGGCCAATTATTTTGTCCACATAATCATTCCACTGGTTTATGTCCTTGATGTCAGACGAGCTACAAGATTTACGGAGTGAATCCTGTACCTTTACATACTGAGCAGGCAGTTTTTTTTCATCTTATACCGACACTTCTCAGTGGTTATTTGATGCCCACGAAACAAGTAAGTAGATAGTTATTGTGTGTTGTACCCAGTTGCTCCTGAATACTCTCGTCTGCCCAAATTTCCCATAAACGTTGCAATTCTGCCGTACACCAAAGTGTTCCCTTTGCTGCCATGCTGTTTGTAATGAAACAACTGTCGCGTCAGTGATGTCCTCGGGCACGTTTGCGATCATACTGACGCGTACCACGCCCTAGTCAAACAAATGAGCCCGGGCACGGTTTAACTGGGCCAAGTGTGAGTACACCCATAATCTCTCCACCTAGTCCTGGGTCTTTCCTGAGGCTTCCGCCAAGCTGGATGTACCTGGAACACCTCCCTGGGGAGGTGCCCAGGGAAAATGCCATATAGTTTTAATAAACAAACTGTTTTTGAATAATATTTCGTCTTGAGTTCATGTAGAAAATAAAATCGATTAAAATAGTTATCGTCCATCATATTGAAAATAATTGAGATTAGATTTTTAGGCCATATCGCCCAGCCTTAACTGTACATACACACGTATGGGTAAAATATACAGATTTAGAATAGTCAATTAGATCATTGTGCCAAAAGTGTCAAAATGAATGGCACAGAGAGGGCTTGTGTCTACAGCTGTAAACTGGTGTGGATAGATAACATCCTCCTATTAAATAGACCAGAGCTGACTCCTTAGTGATCCCAAGTGGCAGAGTTAGGTACTGCTGCCTTGCTACACTGTACTGAACACTGTGCACTCAACATGTGCAGTGTGTCTGGGCTGAGAGCAAGCCAATATAATAATAAAAATATTAATAATAATAACAATAATAACACTAAAAGCAAATGTGTGCCATTATAAAGATCAGTTTTATGTTTCTGTGTGCATGTGCGTGCGTGCGTGCGTGCGTGCGCACCTGCAACCACACACCTGACAGTACAACATGTCAGTCATATCTGCCAGTGTTAAAACAAACTTTCTCTGTGCGACTGTGTGCAACAGACTTGCGGCCCTGGCACAAAACCTTTCAGCTTTAGAGGCGATATTTTGCTGTTGAAAATGATTGAGCGTGACATCAAATACACCAGATAGCGCACACATAAATAATGTATGTTTTTTATTATAGTCATGTCCATTAGTGAAAATATCCAGGAGCGTCAAGTCATTTTGTCCATAACAAACAAGCAAGCAAGCTAACATTCTAGTTATGGAATTAAATTGATAGTGATTCATTGTAATAAGTTAAGTTAAAAAAAGTACTATACTTCCTACAGTTTTGTGAGAGAGACAGAATGATGATATGAAACACAGGAGCTATAGTATATAACAAACTTTTATAATATATGCATGTGCGCCCACACACACGCAGAAGCGTACACTGCCACACACAACTGCACTTCGGACAGTACTGATTTTAGCTTGTCGCCGTTTTTTCCCCAATGAAGTAAGTATTTTCTTTGGGCAGCCACGATATTTTCACATGTGGCCCAGGCTTCATTTTGTGTGTTCAACAGGAGGTTCTTCACTCTGCCAAGTTATTTGGCATTAAGCTAAATCGGAATAAAATAGGGCTTAATGTGTGTGCATTGCAATGTAATACTGCTGTGCCTATAGTTATATAGATATACAAGTAATATAGATCTGTTAATTGGCTGTATTTTTGTTGCAGGTTTTTGTAGCAGGTTTCACATCTTGTCCCACACACATACACACACACACACAAGAAACCTAGCCTGAAACCAGTGAAAACATACCATAAAACTAGCTTTTACTAACTGCCTGGCTGCTTGTAAAAGCTAGTTTTAATTATTTAAATATATTATATATAATTATAATAATATTTTATAATTAATATCTATAATATTTTATAATAATATACTATTTAAGTTCATTGTTCCGAATTAAGCGCTCAAAAGTCATGTTAAAATTCAATGTGCAGGTGTACAATGCCAATAAAAGCAATTCTATTGCAGTGAACCCCTGGCTACTAGTTAACAGCTGTAACTAGTAGACTAACAATGAATAACACATCATAAGGATGGTCTAGTGGTCTGGGTGTTGGGCTTCCAACCGGAAGGTCATGGGTTCAGGTGTTGACCTACCTGTAAGCATCTTTGAGCAAGATGCCTAACCCCCTAACTGCTCCGGGTGGTTGGTCGCACCTTGCATGGTGGATAAAAGTGCTATATAAATCCACCCAATTACATATATCCCAATAGTTGTCTGTTGTTGTAAGGACCAACCTCTAAGAGACACCAACACCACTCACTATGAAGAAAACCAAACCGAAACTGCGATACATCAAAGACAGCGGTTTTGAGTCTGTGTGCACGCGGTCTGCGCACACACAACCTGCTACAGATGCAGCCTGTTGAGCTCTCATATACATTACTAAGCTGCTACTGTAATTAAACTACAATTTTCATTTCAACTTTAGCTCAAAACTAGATTAGAACCATTGAACATTTTTATATTTGTTTATATATATATATATAGAATCGAATTGGTTTATAGAATTGATTTACAGAATGCATGTGTTCTCATTCATGGAATTAACCCCCGTCACTACAAGGTCGGATTATGGAAACGAGTCTAAAAGATAAACAGTAATAATAATATCACACTTTATTTAGAAACATCAATGCATGTGTGTGTAATTTTGCTGAGAAATGACAAGACGCGCAGCACCCACACACACACACACAAATACTGTGTTGTCTTCGTGGGTGGGTTAGGCATGACGCAGCAGTTACCTTTGTTGTGGGTGGCTTTCACGAAACCTACCTGACGTGTCAATACAACATCCACGATGTCCATCAGTATGAAAACTGTCCAAAACTTTCCAGGTTATTTTTAATTCAGTCTCTGGCCGCTGTCTGTTTTGCCATCATGTGATTCCAAACTGTTTGTCTGCTTGCATTTTGTAACTTGTAGCTACAGTGTTCGTCTTACCATTCCACATTTTTAAAACTTACTTTTAAAAAGGTGTCTATTTTAAACATGAATATAGCAGCAAACAATTACCATTTTCTATGTTAAGGATATAGTGGAATATTGTCCTTAGCAGGGTGTTGTAACCTAATCCGGTCTCATCTTTTTTTGTTATGTTTATTTAGTGCTGGGCTACAGCATAGTGCACATGCGCGGCAACAAGAACAGTGTTCTTGTTTGCTGGTACTAGTGTGCCATCTAGTGGCAGAAAGTATAGAAAAAAGAAGACTATTCTGCAGAACGTAATAAAGACCAGAAAAAAATCCCAGATTATATCGCTCAAATACAATTAAAATAAAACCGAACCGAACTGTTGTTAAAAAACCGAGATATGAACCGAACCGTGGATTTGGTGAACCGTTACACCAATAAAGAACGCACCATACATTGGTGCCATAGACCCACCCACCTGGGACTGCTGGAAGAGGATGGCCCTGTGTGGGTCGATGCCACAGGCCAGCAGGCTAGCTGCCATGTCCAGGATGCAGGTGCGGAGGTGGGCTGGCTCCTGGTGCTGGGTGATGGCATGCAGGTCCACGATGCTGTACAACACCGACGGGTACTGTGCCTGCAGAGCCACCCAGCTCTGCAGGGCCCCCAGGTAGTTACCCAGGTGAGGCACGCCCGTCGGCTGGATGCCTGAGAACACACGGCCTCCCTCCAGAGGCTGCTGGGAACACAAGGGGGGGAACTTTAGAGGTGTGTGAGAACCAATGAGGATGGGTGTAAGTAGTGGGTCACATCTTCTCCATTATGAAGGGTCTTCACCTTCTCCTGTCTTGTTTTATTGGGTTAAAAGGGAGGTAAAAAGGAAGGCCAGTACAAGGTGCTGTAGGCCACCAATAGTCAGCTTGTATTAGCAGAACACTGACTCCATGGCTAGCACCCTGTTCGCCCAAACACAGCCTACTAGAAGAATGCATCCCCTATGGGGCCAACAACACTGCCACTAAGTGACGACAAGGCCTTCGTAGCATTGACAGTGTGAAATGAAAGATTGCTGTTGGGGAGCCACGACGAGATACTTACAGTAAATGTTATTGATTTCTTTATCATAAACTATTAGTGCATGCATTCATTCCATATTTGCAGTTGTTGTTGATATATATGCTAAGGTATTCTTAGCTAGAAGACTCCAGCTGTAGGCTAATGTGTGTTATATCACCTATATTACACATTCCAGGCTATGAACCGATAATACGTGAAAGGGGCCATGGGTTAGAGAATGCTTGTACTTGTAACTACCACCCTATAGTGGCTTTACATATCAGCCACAGCAAAACAATGGCCATACTTTTCTGAGCTGGAGCTCAAACAGCGTTGAGATCCAACCACTCCTCTAAAGAGACACATCACTCTACACGTTCAGATCCTTGGACCAATATTGGGTTTCTCCTCCTGCTTGGCCAGGCCTCTCTGACTCAGTTCTTCTGGGCTGAACCCTGGCATTTCACTTGGACTGCTGGCACAAACTCCTTGCCCCTGGGTATGGCACTGAGCCTACCTGTGATACAATGCCCATGTCAGGGAGGCCTGAAACCATGCTGGATAGCAGAACATAGGCTTCTTCACTAACAGCATTACATAGCAGATTTGAGCTTCTACGGCTGTGGCCCGAGCCTGTTATTGTTGGTCAGGCAGAAAGAAGCAGTGGATTTAGCTGCCCAATATGCGGAAAGTATTTAAAGTACTGCCTAACGTGGTGAAGAAAGGAAAGCCAAACTGAATTTTAATATGAGAGTAGCAAGTTGGCTAAACAAAGCATTACAAAGCTTAGGCTAATGAAAAAAGTCAAGGAATCTGGCATACATACAGTACATACACACACACATACAGCATAGATATATAAACTCAGCAAAACATCCTCTCAATTTCAACTGCTTTTACTTCCAGCAATCTTTACGTGTAAATGTGTGTATGAACATTAAATAAGCCAACTAATTAAGTCATTAACTGAAACAGTTTCACAAACAAAAATGTGCCCCTGAACAAATGGAGGCTCAAAATCAAAAGACTCTGTGTGGCCACCAGCTGCATTAAGTACTGCTTTACTTGCTGTACTAGTTCTTGCTGCGAGGTGTTACCCAACTCTTCCACACTTCTGGGGGAAATGGCCCTAGCCCTAGCTCTTTGCTGGTAATGTCAGAACACTGATATTGCTGTCTTGCGGGAAATCACGCACAAAACGAGCAGTATGGCTGGTGGGTCATGTTAGGATGAGCACTGCATTGAGATTGCCTGCAATGACAACAAGCTCAGTCCATGACGGACCCCCCACCTCCAAATTGATCCCGTTCCAGAGTACAGGCCTCGGTGTAGCGTTCATTCCTACAGCGATAAACACAAGACCATCTCCTCTGGTAACATAAAACCGTGACTCGTCAGTGAAGACCACCAGAAGTTATTTTGGGGAAGGGGGTTAACACATGAAACAGGGGTCTGGGAACCCTCCCCCAGAACATTTTCAGGGTAAAAAAAAAATGTCCTGCATTTTGGTGAATTTATATGCACAAATTGATTTTTATTAGGCTTTTGTAAAAGTACCCCCAGCGATACGAGAGAAAATGTTAAGCAAAGCGGCATTTCTTATGTTAATTTAAGTTGCGCACCGTGTTACATGAATGGTATTGGGGTAAATACTGTCATGCGGTCTACAAAATCGGACCTGAGAAGGCCTCTGTCTGTGCTCTTACAGTTCAAAGACATGACCACGAAAGTAAATAAATGAATGACCCCCCAAACCTGTGATTTCAAATTGAACTAGGGCTGCCCTGGCCAGAACAAAGGGGGCCGGGCCGTGCCGGGCCTCAGCATAATTCGAACACTGAAGAGCACTTTTTGCCACTCCTGTCTGGTCCAGTCGCCTTTGGGTTTGTGCCCATAGACAACGTTGTAGCTGGTGATGTCTGATAAGGACCTGCCTTACAACAGGCCTACAAGTCCTCAGTCCAGCCTCTCTCAGCCTATTGCGGACAGTCTGAGCACTGACGGAGGGATTACGCGTTCCTGGTGTGACTCGGGCATTTTCAGATGTACCGATCCTGAGCAGGTGTTGTTACATGAGGTCTGCCACCACTGATGATCAGCTGTCCTTCCTGTTTCCCTGTAGTGCTGTCTTAGGCATCTCACAGTGCAGACATTTGAACATATATTACCCTGGAAACATCTGCAGTTTTCATGCCTCCTTGCAGCATAACTAATGCACATTCACGCAGATGAGCAGGGACCTTAGGCATCTTTCTTTTGCTGTTTTTCACTCTCAGAACTGGGAGGAACGTTTCTTTTCTTTTAGTTTTTAGAACTGTGACCTTAAATGTCTACCGCCTGTAAGCAGTTAATGTGAGGACTGTTCCACAGGTGCCTGTTAATTAATTTCGTATGGTTCATTTAACAAGCATTAAAACATTGTTTAAACCCTTTACTATAAAGAGCTGTAAAGTTATTTGGATTTTTACTAAATTATCTTTTAAATAGTTTCCTGAAAAAGGAACGTTTCTTTATTTGCTGAGTTTATATATAGATAGAGAGTCAAATGAAGCCTATTTTCACCATTGTAAAAAAAAAAAGAGCCTAAACATTTGAATGTAGTAAAATGTTATTTTTAAATCGAACAATTTTGACAAGGTCAGATTTCAACAAGCTGCGTTATCGGGCTCTTAATGGTGACTAGAGAGATTTGAAACAGCAAAGCTATTTCAAATCATATATATTCACATCCCACAGCGTAAATCCACAGGGCCTCTGTGTTATCACCTCAATCAGTCTGGCAATCTTATGTTCCTGCTCAAAGTTATCAGAACTAATCAGAAAACCACACGGCTTGCAGAGGACACGCTTATTGGTGCGCTGCAGAGAAACCTGTTATCTTGACAAGAAAGCTGTGCTGCATACATTACACTGATGGACAGCCACTGGGATCACACAACTGTTTGCAGGCCAGCATCTCTCTCACAGGCCTGGGGGAGCAGGGTCGATTCCAGCCGAGAGACCGACAGGAAGGAAATGGCTGCTTATGTCATTAGTATACGGGGGTAATTGCAGCGGAGTGCCATTGATGCGGAGGGCCTCTTAAGAGGTGTCAGGATTGATTTGGACACGGACGGGGGGTCCCCCAAGTCTGGCTCATGTGTGTTCTCACCTCCCGTTGACACGCCAAACGCATGTTCCCCTCCTGCCGTCCACCCCGGGGAAGCCATTAGCCATGCAGACATGGTAATGTTGTCATCTGAGCCAAATTGAGCATCAAATAAGGGCAAATGAACTAGCCACTGGGCAATCAGGACACGCATGCATCACCCTGCTGTTACTTGGTTACTGGTCAGAGAAGAGTCAATAGTGTTTAAACCACTAAAGCTGTAGCAGCACAGAATGGAGGCTTACACAGAAAATATTATATTGAGACAGAAATCATTCATGTTATTAACTCATGCTTAATTGCTAATGGCATTAATGTTAACTTCCAAAAGTTTTTACAAGGTTGGGGAAGGAGAGAGAGAGATAAAGAAAGAAAGGACATTTTTAATCAATTTCTTTGACACACTAAAATAAATTGATTCAATTTGACTTTTAAATGTAATCTTATATCTGCAATGTCATATAGCCTAGGCAATCCTGGTCCTGGAGGGCCAGCGCCCTGAATGTTTTAGATCTCTCCCTGCTCCAACACACCTGATTCTAATGAATGGGTCTTTATCAGGCTTCCAACAACTCATTCATTTGAATCAGGTGTGTTGGAGAAGGAAGACACCTAAAACATGCAGGGCAGCGGCCCTCCAGGACCAGGATTGCCCACCCCTGGCCTAGACCAGCAGGTAACTTATTTACGGACTTACCCTATTTGCTCAAATATGGTATTATCATGCACGGTATATTGTACTGTCTGTACAATATACCGTGCAACATACTAACACATTTTATTAATTGTTATGGCTTCCCATATAAGCATATCATTTGCACAAAATAGCTCCACAATTTTCAGACATATTTGGTAAAAATCTGACAACGCGACGGTCATTAGCTTCGGCCTATTCTAATTATAAACACTGTCTCTCCCATTGCATCTACTGATGTTCCCCTACCCTTCCATCGCTCTGTCTCCCGTTGCTGGGTGCCTGTTGAAGACACATAACAGACATGGGAACATTGGGTGTTCCCTGCTCATATTTTATAATGACAGGAGCAATGCTGTCTTACTACAGCCTCCGCCAGGTGACGAAAGCATTCTACAGCCACATCTAACACATGGCCAATTCATTACACATCGTGTGTGTGTGACATTAACACCAACAGCTAAAAGGTTATATACACTTGTTTTCATACGTACAGACCTTTTCCGGGAATATGTGTTCATTTGTTCGCGCGTGTGCACGCGTTCGTGCGTGCGTGTGGTAGGCTAACATCTGTGCGTGGGATAGAAAGCATGTGCTTGTGCACGCGTGTTATATCCTTTGCCTACATCAACGTTAGTGAGGCCGTGAAGGTGTCTGACTGTCCGAACACGGCAGCTAGCATGGACCGCGGGTGGGGAAAACTAAATGGAGAACATGCCATGGCATTCCATAGCATAACTATACACTAGCATGTCTACACCATCTACACATGCCCAATGGAGACAGATTCACTTCATTTAGGACCTACATGACAGTTATTTTCTCTCAGACTGAATGTTGGGTTTCTCCTGTCCATAGAAGATATTGTTCCAGAATTCCATGGAAACATAACACATTCATTTCTCTCTTAAGTTCAAGTTTCTGGAATTGGTGCATGGCAGGTTATGATTGATGAATGCTGGGCATCCCTGTAAATTGAGTGTGAGGTACAATAGCATGACATTGTTCCAGAAGAATGCACAAACATGGCAAACCAAATCTCCAGACCGAGACGGCATCTTGTGTGTCGTCCCCCCCTTCCTTTATAATGAATGCTAGATCAACAGACCTTTGTTGTCTGATGTTGTCACGAAAATAAATATCTGTGTTCAAACTAGGGTCACAAAGGAGGTCTTAAGTATAGACTTGGGACACGCCATTATCGACTTCTATTGTCCACTAAGCTGTATCGGTTTCCAGTATGTCTAAGCCTATGTCCCTCCACTAGTCTGAGCCATTCATCAACAGCACAGTTGCGGCCGAGCTAGGACTTGTGAAAGAACACATTTCTCTTCTGGAGACCATTCTGGGCTGGTTTGCAGCTCTCATACATCAAATCAGAGCCTCAGAGGCCAGGGGCAGCCCACTGACATGCCTCTCCGCGAGGGTCCTGATGAGTAGCCCCTACGGTCGCTGCTGCTTTGCTGGGACAATTTCAACACTTCCTAACCACCTCCACCATGTTAGCCCCACCGTGCAGACCGCTAGCTCTCTGTAGGTAGAGGGCAACTCAACGGGTCAGGTGTGGAGAGCAACCCGGGAACTGTCCCTCACCAGTGTCCGTCCGCTAGGCCCCCCCAGGGGTCCCCACTCTGCCACCTACTGGGCATCGGCAACACAAGCATCTGTGTTCCCCTTAACTGCTGCACCAAATGAACACCGGCATCACGCTGAACATTGCAGAACAGCATTGCTCTCTATAACAGCCCAAGCCTCTTTCACTCATGTAGGCACTGAAAGCAGCAGACCAACAGGGCTTCACGTCAGTGGGCCTAAGATTGGAATCTGGGCTAACTGTATTCCTGCTGTGTGTTAAGAAGGAAAGCAAGTGGAAAATTAAGCTAACTGTATTCCTGCAGTGTTAAAAAGGCAACAAAGTGGAAAATCACGCTAACTGTATTCCTGCTCTGTGTTAAAAAGAAAACAATGTGGAAAATCACACTAACTGTATTCCTGCTCTGTGTTAAAAAGAAAACAATGTGGAAAATCACTCTAACTGTATTCCTGCTCTGTGTTAAAAAGGCAACAAAGTGGAAAACTAAGCTAACTGTATTCATGCTGGGATTTAAATGGTGTGCATGAGAATACACCACCACTTGAGGCAAACAAAGTGGAAATGGAAAAACAATCACAACAAGTGACAGAAGAGGAACCCCAAAAGATGAAGAAGAAGTGATTGAGGCATTTGCGCAGAAGAAAGTGCAGAACTCACTGAAAAGGCCTGGGCAAGCCCCTTCCCTTCCCCGTGGCGGGTGCATGAGGGGGAGGGGAAAAAAGGGAGCGTTTGATTAAATCTCCGGTTGACGTGTGAGACAGGTGAGATTGATGAGGTTCCTCTTGAGCGTCCCACTGTGCAGAGAGCGGTGCGAGGGGAACAGAACGGTACAGTGTGGCAGGCCAGGGCTCAGGGCCTGCTCACACCGTGGGGTCCCTTGGCTGATTAATGGGACTGGAGGCCCTTCAAAAACACTGCTCCCCGCAGACAGGCTCCGACAGCACTCCAAAAATAACCATGCAGCCCCGGCCCCAGAAGCTCCTGAGAGGTCCACACTTCTATACAGCATGGGGTGGGAGGAACAAGAGCAAACGCCCATGCACAAACCTTGCTCATTACAAAGATTAAAAGCTACTGGTTTTACTGGTCTGTGTGACAACACGTTGATTATGGCCGGGTATTAAATGTGTGTTTAGTGAAACTCATTATTACCAACATTCAACGGGATGTCCCGAGATAGTACTGATTACATGGAGTGATCAATATATTTCTCCACATGCTATTAAAATTTTTGTGTGGTATAAACCAAATCAGTTAAGCATTCACAGCGCACAAGCGTACATTATTCCATACACACAGCTTGGAAACTATGTGTGTGCACCATCTGAGTAATGTGGTTGGAAATGAGAAGACTATGGTAATATAGAATATTGCATTCATGCCAACGCTACTTGTTCCCTTCCGGTGCCTTGCAAATTATTTGAAAATCTTTCAGTCAAGCCGCTTCCTTGCTTTTCTGCCATGTTGAAGAAAAAGTTGTACAAATTTACTTCTGGCGGAAACAACTGAAATGGGAAGTAATTCGTAATTCCAAAACACATAAAAATCACGACAAAGCATAAAATAACCGGCAGCACTCGCTTCATAAATATATCAATGTGTCATTTCCTTTTGCACAAACATGTATGTTGACTCCAGTGCAGTCCAAAACACAATATGACACAGATAACACAGATATGAGCTAAAGCTGACATTAAATAACATCGAACATACTTAGAAACATCCACACCTATAAGGCCAAAAAAATAGGATAGCTACTCTGCTTCTTCAAGCACAGAAACATGCATAATAGGAAAGATACATTCTGTAATAGACGGGGGAAAAAAACTAAAATTAATTAATATTACTAAATAAATTGAATACCAGGGAATGGTTGTAAAAGTAAAAATAGAAATATAATGACATACCAAATTACACAGAAATGACTTGAGAATTAGCAAGTTGTTCTGACAGCTGAAAATAAATAGGGCAGTTAATGAACACACTCAGCCGGGAGGCCATGTTTCCTCACTCTGGCGTGGAGCTCCCATGTGGTGTGGGAGCTGCTAGAATGGTTATAGCCGACAGCCGACTGAGTGAGTTCTGGAGCTGAGGAGAAGAGAGGCAAACTAGAAACCACTTCCTCTTGCCTAAACACTATAAGCTGAGATGCATCATATTAAGAGGCCGGGCAAGTGCTGGCCAAAAAGGAAGTGCTATAGGTGCATTTTTGCTGTGTCATTTACAACTGCTTTGAGTTTGGGATTAGCATCAGGGATCTCAACGTCAAGTTTAAAGGGTAATTTAAGACACAAAGCAAAGGTTTCCCCTTTGTAAAGGATATAAGTACTATGCTATACGGAGCTGAACTAGGATTAAACTATACTACTTCTTAGGCAGTTGTACTTGTCACATAGTGCAAGTTTTAAATGTGCATAGAAAAAGGTTGATTCTATCTAGTCAGCACTCCAAGTAATAGCGGTCAAATCAGCAAGGCTTCACTTAACGTCTTGTCTACTCATATTACCCTTCATGTTTTCACTTTACAAATGCTGGAAAACCAAATATCCTTAAACTTAATTTGGCCTTCCTCCTTTGAGTCAAGACCATTGCAGGTCACCTAGATTTGTTGGTTGGAGCAGTAAACCACAACAGACCTTCACTCTGATGCCCTCAGCTCATAACATGTCTTTATAAAATGTTCACTTTATCTAACATAGGTCACAGTTCATCTGTGTATCGGCCCGTGGAGGTTCACTGACTGGTTCAACACACTTTTTCCAGGGCAGAAAAAGTTTAAACAGAGCCTTTCGGTTGACGCACATCACACATCTGGGTATTGTGAGCATGCCGATGTTTGTGTTCGGCTGTGCACATTTGGAGAAAATTAACACAAATGAAAAGCAACACTTCATTTCTGATGTTATTGCTCGTAATGAAGCACTGCTGTGATGCTTTGGAGCCCTCAGTTTCAACCTCCCCCCTCCTTCCTCAACTTGCACACCTCTCCAGAGACCCTTTAACAAAACACAGACAAGCCGACGATGAGAACGCATACCGCTGCAGAGCTCCGTTCACCAGCCGCTATGCCGCGCAGCTCGTACATCACGCGGCCAGAGGGGCTTGTGCAGACGGATGAGGTTTTTAAGTCCGCCGTAAAGCAAAAACTACTCGATAATTAGCGTTGCTGCAGCAAAACGCACCAGTTGGTCTAATGTGTGTCAAGAGACACATTGTTTGCCTTAACACCCCATTTGCTTCTCCAAGGCAGCTGTGTCATGATAGGGAGTCTATAGGTTGACTTATTGTAGGAGCATTGCTAAAAGACACTTAAATATGAATGCTACCACACTAAAGCCTTCCACATATAAAATTATGTTTGTAGAATAAAATGTTTTTACATCTATTGGAGAACAGGAAGGGAAGAACAAACATACAAATAAGAACTGGAGGTAAATATTAAATTATTTTAATTACTTTTTAGATACTTAATATTAATAATAATATAATGTTAATAATATTAAACTTAATAGTTTATCCCATGCTGTGATGAAAAATGAAGGACCACATCTGAAGAGTGTTCACAATATGGCCAATTATTTCTAATGAGTCTAGTTATCCTACTGGTCAGCGTTGCACCTAAGGAAAATACACAGCTAATGACAAATATTTCAAATCACCTGAGGTTTTTTTTCTTTTCTGAATATCCTCCTGGCTCCTGACATCTGAGATTTCAGTTATGTGTTTGATAAGTGTAATTAGGCTAGTTCCAACTCACCGTGAGCCTCAGTAAGATGCGGTGTCTACCGATAGGTTCAAACCGGCTAAATGCACAATGTTTCTGGCTGTGTGTGTCTGACTCTCACCCACCTAAAACAACCCCCTTGGAAACACATTGTAATACAAACCAAGACCAATCGCCTGGTCTGTCTTGATTTCAAGGGAATGAAGGATTATTACCCAAATGTAGGTGTCCTACTAGTGAAGTCACTATCACTGGTCATACTAAATAACTGGAAGTTTAGTTACACATTTTGTGATCAGCAATACAAAACTTTTACAGCAAGTTGTTTTCATCACACTGTGTTAATAAAGATGCATGTGAAATCTGGACCTCCACCAAAATCAATGGACCCTTTCCACAGAGGTGTTACAATAAGTAAATAGGCTAATGCAATAATGAGTCCATATACAGTAATATATAAAACACTGCCACAAAGCATACACACGTATTGTATTGTCAATGCTTGCACACACAATAATAATTATTGTGTTAATATATACCCATATTCATTTGTATTTTCTAGTTTTGTTTACACATGAGACATAACAGAAATCTAAACAAAACATGCTGTCCTTTTGGGCATTACGTTGACATTGCTACAACATTTACCATAGGAATAGCTTTTATCCAAATAGACTTACAGTCATTACTGTAGATTGTTTTTAGTAGAACAGCCTGGTCATACATCACCAAAGTAAAACTACCTTCCAAGCAAATGCTGAACAGTGTAATGTCCCTACTGTTTTCCATGATAACTGGTTTCATATCTCGTGCATGTGGTGTTCTCTATCGTGATTACAGCAGCACACATCTGGCAGCAGAAAAATCTAAACTCCACTCATGTTATATGTGACATTTTCTCACGATGCAGCCACACATAGAACAGAGACTCAGACTCCTATAAATATTACAGTAACACGTAATTATTAATAGGTAACCATATGTGCATAGTAGGTTGGTATGCCGCTATTCAATAATACAAAAAAATAATAAAGGAGGAGCATTGAGAACCAATGACATTAGGCAGTAGCCTACACTAGTGTCCCTAACTCTTTCTGACTGTTCGCGGGAAATAAAGCAAAGAATAACAATAAACATTCATATGTTATACAACAATATTTACCTTATTTTCAGTGCATATGGCAGTGCTACATAATCTGTGTAGCGAGTTACACTTTTGAATGGATCTGAAGAGGCACTTCGCGTTACTCCGGATGGGAAGCGCCATGTTTTATTATGACGTATTATTACGGCAGCTCAGATAGGACAGATCAGTCACAAGGCACAGTGAATTCTGCCTTTGCCTTGTGCAATATTGCAACTTTGTTTGCAAGATATTTTACATTTTTTTCTTCTATATGAAAATGTATCGCTTGGATTCTTTCATAATATGAATGGAATATGTTTGTATATATTTGTAACGTAATTATTTTATGTACATTGTTTTTAAAATAGAGTAAAAATAAAGATAAAGACATGTAGACCTAGTATAACTTTAACACTTAAAAACATTGTTTGAAATGTTATTTTTATATAGTCTATGATTATCTGTGTTAAATGTTGTGAACATGGATTCTAGCTCCACCATGCCCTTACAGTATGTTTCTATACTTTTGAATGCTAATAACCCTGATGTGTTAGCAGAACAGCAAACATTATTCATTATTTTCAATCCTGAAATGTATGGCAAATCATATGTATATGCTATACTGTAAATGCAAATATGCTTTTATTTTCCCTCCAGCACATAGCAAAGCAATATGCTGCATAACATGTGGCTTCTATGTCTGAGTTATTTCAGTCTAATTGGGCT
>JAODLL010039379.1:21259-46391 GCA_026546735.1 Forbesichthys agassizii
CCCCCCCCCCCCCCCCCCCCCCCCCCCCCCCCCCCACAGGCAGCATTTGTTTTGTTCTGAGATGCTGGGGTGCTGAGTGTGACACCTAGAGGCAGACAATCACACATACAGTAGTTCCTTTAAAGTAATTCATGTAAATATTACACTTGAGATGCTATTAGTGTTGTACAGTAATTCGTCTTCTAACATTTAACCCTTGTTTTGGATACAACTGCTGTGTCCTGCTAGCACTATAGCGGGCATTCTGCCTCCATTCCATTGACAAAGCCATGCTACTGGGGAAAACAATATGTTTTCACGGTCAGTTCGGACAGTGATGCCAGAATGCCAAGTTATATGTATCCTATGAAGCTTTAACAATGCTGAATTGTTTGAGAAAATTGGTGCCTTACATTTGCTATGTTACTGAACATTTTGAAGTGAATGTTTCTTTGAATACATTCACCAAACATCTCATGCATTTGCTTTGCTTTGTTTCCATCAACCACACTGAAGGATCCCATTATCTATTCAAAAATACAACTCCATCTTACCAGACATTCAGTCTACTGCTGTTTAAACTTTATGGAATCCTGTATATCAAATGTACCTATTCTTTACACAAGGACTATTATTGTACACGTGACATGACAGTTTTAAAAGTTATAGTGATGAACGCATCTTACAAATGAGTGCTTAAGACCTGTTCAAGTCCATCTGCCTGGGAAACTCTTGCTCCTATACCTAGAGATATCTCGGTGACAACTGTCTGTGTCTTTGTAGAATATTGTTGGTCCCAGCAGCAGACATTTAATGGCAGGTTATATGCAGTTCACACAGCTTAGATTGAATGTACTTGGTAATCGTTTCTAGAAATGTAAAGTTTCCCAGGCGAGATAATATTTCTTATAGCCTATATTAAATCATCAAAACAATTTAAAAGAAATAATCTATTAACATGATTAAAATGAATAACATAATAAACAAACACCTTCTGCACTGACAGAAGTGGAAGGAGGTTTGTGAGTGATAGTGGAAACAAACAATACTGGTACTACGGTATTCAGTATAGGGTTAGCACCCTATACCTACCTTAACCCTAGCACACTAGTATTCTTATTTGAAACGCCACTCTTTCTACATGCTGATAAATCAGTAAACAGTGTGAGTTAGTTAGCTAAATATAATAGCAAGCTAACTCTTTCCCTCAATACACGTGACTGAGGCCAGCATAACAGACAGTGGTAAGTGAGATATCAGTCAGAGCTGTGGAGATATAAGTGACACACAGTGACGCACACACACCAATGAAGGCCAGCAGAGGTCCCAGGGAGACAAAGAAACAGGTTCCTCTCTCTCTCTCTCTCTTAGTTCTTTGGAGACATGCTCTCTATCAGTCCAGTGTGTGGGCTCTGTGCACACAGCTTGAATGTGCACATCCATAAAGACATGTGTGACGTTGTCAGGTGTGTTATAACGTGTATGTATGTGTATGTGCTGATGTGGGCTCCCACAGGAAGGGCCAGTTTTCAGCACCTTGTCTCACTGCCTGTTGCAGCGATGACAGAGGGTCCACCAGCCACCAGCATTGAAACTACACTGTTATACAGTACTGACAGTATGCTATTGCTACTATGATGATGATAATATAATGTTTACATTATTTAATAATCAGGGTACACTTTTATAACAATATGTAGTTTCTACAGTAAAAGCACGATAACGGTTTAAAACGTAAACATAACATAATTTTACCAATCAAATGATTACATGTCAAATGTGGTAGCGTGTACTGTATTGTATATAGTGTCTTGACACATTGTCATACTTTCAATCTTTTCTCATACTACCTCAGCAGAATGAGTGTTTTGCCTCCAATCACCATGGAATCCCTTGGCTCAGCAGAAATGGTCCCACCAGAGGGCTGGTCTGTACTTGCTCCACAGTCCACCGCAATAGAGACCCTACCATTTATCAGGCTGACAAGCCACCTCCAGACCTTGTGGATACACATTCACTCACTGGTTCTTTTTTTCTTAAGTCATCTTTTAATGTCACATTTTTAGCCACAGCCCACAACAAGAAGTGTCAGTGAGATTTCCCTGTGATTCATCATGTGTCTATTTGGCTCTTCATATTCTTCGTCTGTGTCGTAACAACACAATATGCACAATACAGAGGATTTTGTACACATTCAGTTGCACACAAACACACCTTGTCACTATCATACAAAATTCAACATGCATATTGGCCTATAATAATAACTGTATATAAATACACAAACACACACACTCACACAGTAGGCCTTTGTTTATACAGACATTCTCACCCAACAGACACACACACACACTATACAGTGTAACATACAGTACATAGACAAGTAATATACAGTACATAGACAAGTGTTTTACACACACACACACACACACACTTACTGTACACCCAGGCGGTGACAGAGGGTTTATTTTGGCTGTGTTGCAGCAGCTGTTTGAAGGTTAAATCATTTATTGTTTCAGGCTATCGTTACTCCGTGTTAGCACATATCTGAGAGCATGGAATTATAGCAGCTGTGTGTTGGACAGAGGAAGAGCTAAAAAGAGGAAAACGTATGTGTGACAGACACTATGTATGGGTCAGTGAACAATGGTGTGTGTGTGTGTGTGTGTGTGTGTGCGTGTGCGTGTGTAGAGAAAACATGAGTGTTCATGTATTCTTTTGTGCTTCTGTATGTCTATAACTAGTTTTTTGTGTGTGTGGAGCACCCATTCAATACCAGCACATTTCTTTCACAGTACAGATGTCAAACATCTGAACACCATAATGCTTATGCAAAATGGCATGATGAGAATAGCACAAATATAATAATGGTAATAATTAGTAATAATTCATTTAAAATAAATTATTAATTCATATTATAATAGACAAATAGTATTAGTAATATAATACAATACAATTAATAAAATGTAATTACATTAACTATAATTATTAAAATTTAAAAATTAATAACATTTGTTCTCCTTGTAAATAGTCAATAAAAAGTTAATAGCCAACTTGTAAATGCTTCATCTCTATTCACATTGTAGCCTAATGTACCACTTTGAGAATCATATTGGAGATTTTCTCACTTTCTCAAACTCAGACGTTAAAAAGATCTTTGTCAAATCAAGTCAAAATGCATTTTGCAGGGTTGCAACCCAGTGCTCCCATACATCTGGACACACATTTTGCACACAAAACACCAGCAACAAGCACCATGTTGCACTCTTATCATGTGAATGTGTTTGCACTGTAAAACATGATTTATTATTAAGTTGCCTAAACCCAGATATATTCTGATATCTTGATATCATAATATATCTTGATATCATTGTGATATCTTCAATAAGATATCCTAAATAATAATGATTGCACCCATTTTGAATACATATTTTGTACAGCGTTATACATGTGCAAAGGATTTGTTTCAGTATAGGTTTATGTACATTAAACATAAGGCCAGTGGAATATAGGTGCCCCACACACGAGGATGTTACAGCAAAGGGCTATGCGTGTGCATTGGGCGCATACATATGTTCACATGAAATAGATGCTTCATATCACTGCTTTCAGCACATGCAGGAGGTATTGTTTTACGGTGCTCTTGCAGATGGAAGCACCTCCCGCTCGCTCAACCAAACCCTATCATTTCCATTTGCAATTCATTTTAACCTCTCTCCCCTTTACCTATGGAAAACCACTACATTGAGATGAGACACACATAAGCACTCACATAAACATATTTATATTTCTAAAATGTCTATTATTCCCATTATATCAACCATCACCGCTATAGTGCTGTATAGAATGGAATTGAAGTTTGGCAAATTTTTGGGTATACACAGTATTACACATGTATACATTTCAGAATAACATACATTTTAATATGACTGCATATAAAGTTCAATACATATAGTACATATAAAACAATGGTTTTCAAAGGAAAATCTGGATATGGCATATATAAATAGCTGCTCCTTTAGCAAAGTCTGTGTGAATCTTAAATGCCGTGACTTCTGTGACTAATTTCATGTGTATTAATGTGCCCACTATTAGCAATGACATTGTTTGACATCTACATACATGATTGCATGCCAGGCATGTTAGATATAACTCATGACAATACGGTAGAAGTTTACCACTCTAACCTGTTGCATACAAGTAATACAACGATAAACAACAGTATCAACAAAATAAATAAATAATGAAACAAAAGACAAAGAAACAACGCTTTTATATACAGAATACTGTATCGGTCATCTTTTTCACGCTGGAACATTACATATAAACTGACTATAAATACTTTCCCATTATTTGATAAAGATTGAGGCTCATATCTCCAAAGATAAAGAGGAATCAGCCCTCAGACATTTGTCTAGTCTTTGCTATGGTTGTGAACCGCTCTGTCTGTTCGCTCCTCCGCACCATGCTTAGGAATGAAGCCGGTCTTCCACCATTTTCAACAGGCTTCACCCACTACATTCTTTGACCCGTTTATACAGCTGGCCTCACAGGCCTTCACACTCAACAGCATCATCTCTCGCAAGGGATTCGCACCCGCAACCATCCGGGGCAGCAGAGGAAAAGAAAAGGGCAGCACCCTGCCAGGCCGCATGTAGCTCCACCATTCATGTTAATTACATTTCCCCTTTCTTCCAAGCCTACTAAATAGCCTGTCACGTCATATATTTCTCTGAAACACACACCGTATATGTCATTCCAAACAGTGATTTATCCTTGTCTAGGAAAAGTATGAATAACAGGTTATTGTTTGGGAGAGTGGATGGCAGCCTCGTGATGGTATGTTATTAGTTGTGTAGAAGACAGGGATGTGTGGAGAGAATAAATTGTATAGACAGCATGGCCAGGAATGGTGCTTTCCAGAACAGCATGAGGACAGACACTTATGGATGAGTTTGAAAAGATTCATGTTTTTGCCCCTGAAATCACTGCATTCTTTATATAAAATGAAACAACCTTTTCCAACATGTTCTTGAACTGGTTTGTATATTCTCACATCTGTACAAAGCTAAACATGTGAAATAGAAAATGAAATACTCGCCAGAAATCAGCACCATTCAGGTACTTAACCATTGAACTAAGTAGTGAACTCGCGGTTCATTTATATTAGTGTAGAGCTAATTAGGACTGAATGAATATTGTTGAACAATTGACGCAGCAGGACAAACTGAGTTAAGTGAGGTTCTTTTGGAGGTTCTTATTGAGCAAGAACATTCTGAGGAACAACCAAGACCTTATATCCAGTTTGGTTTTGACTTCCTCATGTCATGCCTCTGTCCTTTATTTTCCTTGTCTGTTTTCCCTCTCTTCTCTACTTTCCTCTAGAAATTGATAGATACATAAGCAAACTAAACTTAGGCTGTCTAAAGATTTGACCTCTAGCCAGAGGGAGAAAAATATTAGGGCATATTCTCTCTCTCATTAAGCCCTGACATCTTGCACAAAACATATTTCTAATTTTATTTGAATAATAATAATAATATTATAATTATTTATATAATAATAATAATAATAATAATAATAATAATAATAATAATAACCTTGTCTGTTTCTCTAAGTCATGTATAATGTCCTGTCTATAGGCAGTGGGCCCATGTACAGTAAGTGTATCATTTACTGTAGCAGGATGGTGTAGTGGTCTAGGGTGCACAACCTGGTAAAGGTTCATGAGTCAAAGACCTGTAGTTGAGCAAGATGCCTAAAGGTCATGCAATGCCTAAATAGACTAATAGGGAAATCATTTTGGAACAGCTGAGGTTTTAGCCTGTACAGGTTTATCGTTCAACCTCCCAGATGACATTTCTACATCATACCAATGCCACCCGCACACATATCTGCCTTTTACTTCTAGTCATGTTTACAACTCCCGTGCATGCGCAACACAAGTAGTCATAGTCCTTTGCTGTGTCGCAGTCTCCACCTGGTGGTGAGACGGTGCACTACCCTGAAAGAGAGCCGGGCCTCGGCCAGACTCATCACGCAACAGACAAGGAGAAACAATTAAGGATCATGAAGAAGACTAACCATCCGTAACCCCACTGAGAGAGCTGGCAGGGTAATGAGTCCCAACGAGCACCGAGGTTTACGGGTGAATGCTCGGGAGCGGGCTATGTGAATGGAAACGATGTACGCTGATCAGTACATAATGTGCGCCCTGCTAGGGGATTGAATGTCATAAGTGATCCCATATGGGGGGAAGGGGTGGGTGAAGATGAGGAAGGGCCATCCTATATTGAAACAGCACATTCACATCTGTGCTTCAGTAGCAGACTTGCCTCAAAAATTATTTGTTTTCTTGCGAACGTTCACTAATCAAGAGAAAAGACAAAATAAGAGGAAAAAATGAATAAATGGGGGTGGGGGTGAGGGGGGGGGAGTCAAAACCGATGTGGGTCACTGAACAGGCGAATATGATTGGAAGCCTTGTTCGTTGCCTTGAGAACCCGAACACAGCCAATGTAAATAACGTGATCTATTGGTGCCATCTGGAACCGATTGGGTCTGCAGCGTTGGTTCTCCTCTCCATAGGATGTATGTGAGGGAATCCATTCTGCTGTTTATTTGTGCAGCTAAGCCTTGGTCCGCCAATAGGATTATGTAGTGAGGGATTCAGAGTGGATCCTAAACAAACATTTCTATTAAAGCTGGATTTCGGATATATCCCAGAGAAATAATGGATTTACAAGGAAAGTCCCCTTTCCCCCCAACTTTCCTCACAAACCTCTTCATTTTCCAAAAATTGAAACCAGACCAGGCGGGGGTTGTGTGAGAGAGCAGTCTGCTGTGCTACGTGCACAGTGAGAGGGAGGAAGCTGGCCAGATCAGTATTCATCACAGCTTCAAAACTCTCAAGTATACTGGCCATAGAGGAAGACTGAAACACAGGGATCGCTCCATCCCTTCATATGGTTAAACCTGAAGTGTGTGTGTGTGTGTGTGTGTGTGTGTGACTGAATGAGAGAGTGAGAGAGAGAGAGAGAGAGAGAGAGGTTGGTGACAACAATATTGATCAAGATTTAGAAATCATAATCATACATGCTTTAGAAGAATTTACGGGATAGTCCATCATCATTCGTCACTGCCTCTTCCATGTCTCAAGAGAGAACAGGGCATGCACACATGCATCATTCTGTGCATGTGATTTCATTTTGTATATGATTCAGCGTTCACCTGCATTTTGTGCATTATTGTGTGTGTGTGCCTCTGTAGTGCATTGGTTTATCCATTTAAGACCCCTCCTGTGATCTGTACAGTACACCAGTCCTCAAATACACTATCTCTCTCTCTCTCTCTCTCTCTGATTGGAATGTCTCACTTCCTGCTCCTTTAGATTTCCCTCCTCTCTGCCAACCTTCCTTTATCATCAATGCCAGTAGGTAAGTTCATTTTCATAGCTTTGTAATGCACGTATAGGGCAAGCAGCTTCAATGATCAGACCGTACACATTAGAACCTGCTGACCTTCAACTTACTTGTTGGATGTGCTGTTCACAATGGAGTCAAGATAACTGTCTACAGTTACAGTAGTTGTTTCCTTTAGGCTACTAGCGATTCAAAGTTAGCATGGTTAATATAGTTAAATGTATGTCTCTTCAGTTTGTTTTCCGTAATTGTGTCATAAAAATAGCCTCTAGCTGACAGCAGCGTAAGGTAGGACACAGGCCTATATGTGCTGCATATATTTTACGTAGAAATGCAAATCAAGTAAGTCTCCTGGAAAACTATGTGTTGCATTAGCTACCGCCCTCTGCTGGACTGTCCAGGCCATTGTACTATGCCGGTATTACCATGGCATGTGTGAACAGGTGCAAGAGCTAAATGTCCCTGGATGGAGCTGCATGTTGAGAAAATTACTAGCTTTGTGAAAATGACTTTAAAGTGCTAATTGTGCTCATGTGTAAAACAGTTGTATTCGCAGATAAAGAAAATAATTTTCTTTGGTTGCACAAAGGTTTTGATTAATTTAATAATAATGTCAAAATTAAATCTTCAGTAAGATGCTAACAAAAACTAGAACCTTGTGCATGCTTGGCCTGCTCTTAGGCTAAACCACGATGATATCTGCTCATGTGTGGAGGAGCATCCGCTTATAAACAAGATATTGCAGGGTCGCTGGATGACTCTTGGATGTAGCCGCTGCACTGCCTGCTGAGAACAATGAAAACCCAACACTCGCAAACTTTTGCTAGCGATTCAAATGTAGAATAATCTGCAACACATCATAAACATGACTATTTTCTGGGAAAAAACGACAGCAGCAAAGGCAGTGCAGGTAAGTTCCGGTCGAGGCTATTTAGTAAAGTGTATCTGGGTTCGCCTAACTGAAGAAATTAAACAATACATGGACAACTGGAATGAACTTGGACTCTTCATCTCACCCCCGAGGATTACCCTAGAAATACAACACACAAAGCCCTACAGGTAGTCCAAAGAGACACACTTAACTTCAAGAATAGCTGGTAAGTACAAACAAATGTTACAGCTAGACAGAATAAAGTGACACATCGCAGAACTTTGTAGACTATAGGTTTAGTGAACACACCATATAAAAGTGATATGGAACAAAATTCTTGAAGATAGGTTCATCATCAATTTATTGCAGGATACAGGGACGGTTCCTTAGGGCAAATGGGCGATGCACCGCTAAAGGGAAAAAGAGAAGAGGAGGAGAATTTAGTGTATGACTGTCCTGCCTCTAAATAACAATCCAATCAGCGGCCAATGTTCCGAGGAGTACGTATACGGTAGCCTCCAGCCCCTTTTCGGGCGATTTCAATATGGCTGAAAATTGTCCCAATCGCTCTCGTAACATATTTTTTCCAAAAATGCAGGCTCTTCAATGCATTCTGTATGGGTTCCGGGAGTGCTTGTGTAGCGGTGGCCAGCAGGTAGCTGTGCGGTGCTAATCCTCACTCTCCGACACCTCATAGGACGCTCTGGCGATGCAGGCCAGGGCCCATGGGTTTTTGGTCTGCCTTGTAGGAGCGTCTGCTCTCTGCATGGGAGATCGGAGTTCGATTCCCAGAGGGGGACGGATGATCTCCGTCATACTTGCACTAACGTGTTTACGTCATACACAACGTTCATAGAAATCTGTCAGTGACGTGCGTTGTCTACCCAACATGACCTAGAATGGTTCGAACCAAGGTGGCCGCGTACAGTAAGCGAGATTGGGCGAGAGCATTTTGATTATAAAGTCTGATGTTTGTAACCATAGACAGCCCTGCCTCTGTAAATAGTAACACTAAGTGGGACAGATCACACCAGACAACAATCCTAGCCTTTGCTATGTTTTTTCAGTGTGTGTTGGGCAGAGCTTCTGACGGAAGAAAGAGGTTATATGGTTTCACTAGATTGATTTACGTAGATAGCTTTAATGCACTAGGCCAGTGCACCTGATTCCATTGACTGGGTCATTAGAAGCCTGGTAACAACCCAGTCAAACAATACTTTCCGCCTGTCATGATATCCCACCAAAATCTCAATTAACTTAACTTTATGAAAATTCAGTTGCTACCATTTTCTGAAACCGCCTATACAATTGGATTATTTGGATAAACTGAAAGATCATGGCTGTACATCCAAACACATAGCGTTTGTTTGGAGGTAATACACGTGATCGCTACCGCAATCTTTTTTTCTCTCTCACTCCTTCTTGCTCACTCGGCGTTCTGTCCGAGATACTATATTTAAATGCATTTTTCTATTAATGCCCCGGCTGTGGTTATGTTCGGTCATCTTGGAACAATGTATAATATGACAGTATATTTAAAAAACTACACTGCACTGTAACCTAGTATTTTTGTAGATGCTTTGTGGATGTTACGACCCAGTGACCCATTTGTGCAAGTTTCCTTTTTATTATAATAATATAATAATAAACTTTATTTGTATAGCACCTTTCATACACAATGTGTAACTCAATGTAATTTACAGTTAAACATTTGAAAAACAAAGGATGAAAGTAACAAATTAAAAAATAAGAAACAACAGAAAACTAGGTAAAAGCCATAAAAATATTAAAAACCATTCCCTAGAGGCAGATTTGCTAACTACCATGGCCCTTGTTAAGGAACTCTGCTAGCGTTCGCCGACCAGAAGACTTCTTAAGGAAAACACTGTATCTCAGTCCCAACCAGAGCATTGTTTGCACGTTCCTTTCAAACGTATTCTGTCGCAATCACCTGAAATCGCGCTTAGGCTTGATGGATCACATGTTGTCTAGTAAAAAATGTCTGGATATCATAATGACAGGAAATCCCAAACGTAATAAAAGAGAATAATAATGGAAGTATAGATAGTTTCCGCCTAATTCGGAACCTCAGATACAGATCGTGCGTTCAGACCGCAGCTGACGAGAGCATTTAAATGTGCTCTGACCGCCTTGCCAACAATGCTGTCCAAGTTTCCTGGATGCTCTAGTCGCTCTGACGTAGTTTAAATACACGGCAACGTTCGGTCTTGCCAACTTTATTAAAAAGGGGCGCAAAGCAAACATGTCGAGCGGTAGGCTATCCTTGTGTAGACTGTAGGCCTACTACTTCACTTTTTATTCAAAGGTGATAGGTGATAGGTGACCGATGACATAAATAAATACATGTAATAAAATAGGTCGAACACATTTGTGTGGTGTGACCTTTCTGTTGATAGTAGCCTAAAAGTCCAAATTCAAGATGAAGTATAGCATACATTCACTATAGTGTTGTAACATTATTTGGTGTGTGTAGCCTTCAATATACAGAATGAAACGTGCCGCCAACGACCTCGCCACAGAGAGACGCCGGCCGCCATTGAAAATGAAAGACTTCCTGTCTAATTGCCGCTCCCGCTGGCTGCGGTCTGGGTGCACGGATCCTGATGCTTTTTTGGCTAAAGTAAAAAAGTTAAAAAATACAACACCACCTCTATAAACTTTGAGATGTAATTCATGCAATCTTCCATTCTAAAAATTTGACAAGCTCAATGTAGGGATTGGACATTGACCATTCTGAGAAGGGGCATATTTCAGATAGTGGATTACAGCTTTATTTTGATTTTTATGTGGAGATAATGGCATAGGTTGTTGACCAGTGACCACAAAGGCATGTTGACCAGTGTTGACTGTTGTTAGTTAGTTCAAGGCAACATAAACTTAAGAAATCTGACAAGCACATGAAGGTAGCTAATACATACACACATAAAGGTCCTGTCTTATCCAAAATATGACAGGACTGTCTCACAGTAGATGGTGCTCCATGTCAACTCAACATGCCATTATAGTTCAAGGAGACCAAGTGAAAGAGTGAGTGAGCCTGTTACTGGTGGGCTACTGTAGTGTGTCATGTTGAGAGGCTATTAGAGCAGTCAGGGTAAGAATAGCCACTCATCGCTCAGCAGCATTGGGAGATGCGGCAAACGGATTCAATTATGATCAATGCAGGTGTGGACCACAAGGACAGGACTTACATTTAAAGGTTCGGCGTTTATTCATACCTTATCTGATTTGTTCGTCTCTCCCTTCATGCCTGCACTTGGCCTGAGGAGTGGAGTCAGGAGCGAGTGATTTAGTGTTTTCAGAGTGTCAAAGGGGTGAAAACACCAGAGAAAGCTCACATATGTCGGCCTACTAACGCCGCTCGCACAAGTTGACACAGAGTGAGCATTTGAAGCGCACCTTTTTTCAGAGTAGCCAATGAGAGAGCAGATCCTGAATCACATGCTCAATTTCCATTTCTGACAAACAGATACATGTAGCCAGCTAGTATTACATGGTACCGGTAATCAAAAACAAATATAGCTGCAATATTCACAACCTCTCTGCTATGGATTTAACCATATAAAGCTACAATTAATGTTGCTAAAAATACACAATTTCACATTTCCGCCAGGTTTCCTGTTTTTTCTCCTTGCCTGAACATTTACTCCAATTTATAGAAAGTACCAATATATATCGTGTATCGGTATTCAACCTAAATATATATCGGGATATGATTTTTGGTCGATATCGCCCAGCCCTACTGTAGTGTAAGGAGTGCTGTAGAGCCTTGTGTAGCAGTAACTCAACTCTGCAACACATTCCGTAAAACGTGGCATCTCTGCGCTAATAACATCTGTCGTTAAAAGTACCCCGCTGTTAACAGTGTGGCCTCTGTACTTCATCCGCCTGAAGAACCGGCTCCACAACACACACAAATGGCACACAGGCTGCCCGAGGCTTTTGACTGTCCTACATGACTTCTTATATTTCACTGACGACAACATCAACAACAGCTAGAGAAACAGATGGGTGCTGTATGATGGACAGCACCCCGTTCAAAGCTCTGACCGCACGTCAAACGTTTGCCCAGCAAAGCGTGGACTGCAATGGAATATATATAAGCATGTTAGTGACGGAAGTAAAAACCAGACTGGGTAACATCATAGCTATTCTTGCTGGTATAGCTCATTAGAACAAACGTTTGAAATTATTTATATTGCACATCAGGTAACAACAGGTGAAAACCTTGTTGATCACTATTTGAGATTCTTAGTGAACTAATGGGATGGGATATAGACAAAACATACTAATATTTTCCCTAGAAATACCTGCTACTCCTTATGGGCCATAGCCTGCTTTGAACATTTGCTAACTAAACGATGACCTAGGACAGCCCCAAAAAGGATGCTTAGTGTTTAATGTGGCAGTTCAATAGGATTTCTGAGCCCCATAAGATTTTAATAGAGGTTCTATTGGATTCATTTTAACACCAGGGATTGGAGAAGTCTCATATGCCTGGACATATGCTCACACACACACACACATAAGGCAAGAGATTGAGGACATCAGTACATCTCAAAAGCCGCCCTATCAAAGACGCTTTCCTTCCGCCCATAAATACCGACTCGCAGAATATATCCCTCCTGCCTCGCTGTCGGCATGTAGTCAAAATCACAGATCTGGTCCCCACATGAGAGGCCCTGATCAATCCAGTCCAACAGGGAGAGAAGACATGGGATGGTTATATATTGCAATTGTTTTTACATTAACATCATTAACAGTGATAACAGGACTCTAAGCCCATTTTGCAGTGTAAAAGGTGAACACTAAATTAATATGAGAAAAGAAACAATTTGTTGCATTAAAAAAGAAAATCTCAGAAATTCAATGCCTTGGTGTATCAGTGCAGTCTTATCTAACGCAGCATGAAAGCACGTCCCGGGCACACACTGTACTGCAACTTTTTTCCTACATAGTTTCTTTGTACAAAATGTACGATCCATACTCAAGTTCAGTTTATTTGTTTGTTGACCATGGCTTTATTAGTGGTCTAAATTATGATTGTGTGATGATTTATGAATGCTGAAAAAGAATAGTCAGCTCAATTACATGCTGTGCAGTGTGAGACATGATTATTTTTGATAAAGCATAAAGAAAATACGTACCATACTTACATTATTTTGTTAATAAACTGATATTTTTCTAAGTAATGAAACTCTGTATGGCATAACAATGTCAAATGAGAAGTTATTAACAATTTTTTTTATCACCAAAAATACCTTTTACAGGTAATGCAACCTGGGTAAGTAGAAAGCTGCAGGTTAAGAGCAGATTCCGTCGAAACAGTGCTGATCATCAATATCAACCTTTCATTGCATTAAACACCGTTATACTCGGACTCAGCTCATAATTAAACATACAGTATAGCGTATGTTCAAAATGACAATCCTGTCTGTAGTGGCATACATTAATATACAGTAGGTCTTTTATTGGGGCTCTTCAGGACAATTACCCAGAAAGCCACAGGCCCTAAATAGTCTCCAGTAGAGCTCTTTCCAAAAGACCCATGTTCCCTTTATCAGTCTTTTTTCATTTATTCATATTCATATTCATATTTAGTTTCCTTCTTTATCAGAGATGGAAGAGGGGAAGGTGAAGAGAGCAAGAGGGCAAGGCTCCATCTTTCCATCCGAGATGCGGAGTCAAAGAGTAGCGCTTTGAACGTGAAATGTAAGAATGTCAGATCACAGGGGCCAACGAAAAATGATATTCCCCTCATTACCACTCCCTCCAACTTGTGGCTTTGTTGTGGGGGGCTTCTGCTTTTAAATAGAAACAGGTCCAGGACCCTATACTGTCTTTCTGCGTGTCCCCCACACAAACACAACACATACAGTATGTCTATGTATGCATACACATACTGTATGTTCAAAACTGTAATATTCTGAAACACTTCCTCTTGGATGGACTAGAATGTATGAGCTCTACTACTAGCTAGAGTCAAAGCACATGACAGTATAGGTTATGCAGTACAACATAACACTGAATTGCTGTAGGTCCTTTGAACCTCACCCCCCCTCCTAAAGACTCATGTTCTTCATTTGCCATGTGATATGCCTTATTGTTTTAAGGATTTCATGCGTTGTTGAAGCAAACAAAACTTGTGTAAAACTAATGTGGCGCCTCTTTGATTTAGCAGATTTGCTTTCCACTCTGGATCTATTTTCCGGAGGGGAAAGACCGACGGTCTTCACAGGCAGTGCTGAGGCCTGTGGCATGTACTGTAGGGCGTAGTGTAGCATGTGAGCACTCATCGTTTTGGTATTAAACAAGAAGGTATGATAGACCATGTTTGGAGGTAGCTGGGGGCATATTCTGAGGCTGTATTATGACAATATGCACACACACACACCACGTGTACACATACACGCACACACACACACACACACTCCATGAACCAAATGTTCCCAGGAAAAGCCGACAATTTGTCCGGATTCACGAGACTAGGAAAAGGAGATTTTAGCATAGTGTCTCATAATTCACAACAAATCCTCAGTTGTCTTTGCCAAACCATATTATCAAAGCCTCTGACTTGACATAAACAACTAGGGCCTTTTCGTTATGAAACCCAGTTATTTTTCCAAAATCCTTTTGGCATGGAGACTAAAATGAAAAAGTTGGTCCAGAGATCACACATATTCAGAATGGCTTCAATAATGCATACTTGACCTTTGACTCCTTTAATGGTACTGTAAAATGAATGTCTTGTATTGTCTCTCATTGGTTTCAGATTGGCAAGGAGACTCTCATGCTGCTCGCTGTCACTTCAGCCCAAACATCTGTTGCATATCATTAAAGGGAGAGGGATGGGAAAAATATTGACATCCCGCTCTGCTCTTTGAGTTAAATACAGTACTTCTGCAGTCATCGACGTGTTGATTGCATTCTTAGAAACATTGTCGCTCATCTTTATGTGCAGCTGGCACAGTTGACTGTCTCAACTTTTCCTGCTGACATCCTGTGACAAATTAGTTCTTCTCAATACGTTGTAATAGCTGCAGAGATTGATGTCATCAATTAGATGCCGCACATCCAAAGACAGACACAGACAAATCTACATAGAAATACAAACCTGGAAATGTGGTGTGGGTTAGACTTATATATTATTTTGGTGGATGAGTATGCACATTTTTCCATAGACTCCACTGGCTTGTGTTTCGTATAATTTGGTTATTATTAATGCAGCAATGTTCTATAAAGCATTACAATAAAATGTATTGCTAAACTGTGTACTGCCTTGCTCATTTTCACTTGAAGCTCAAATGACTTGTAAATGAGGCATGCTCGTCTTCCATCAGCCAGTTATAACTGAGAAGAAATGGATGAAATGATTGGGGACTAATAACCATAGCCAGTAGCCACTAATAACACCCTGCGGTGCTTTCAAAATTAATTGTTAATTAATACAGTATATTTTAACAAAAACATATATATATATATATATATATATATATATATATATACACACTTTATAAAAGAACTATTATTATATAATATACTGTATTAGATCATATTTGACAAATTGATTTAAAATCAACAAAATGTTGCTGTGCTAAAATAGCACCTGGTAAAGGCCCATAGAGGATGCTTATGAAAGAATAAGTGATAAGTGTGGAGTAAAAAGAGGAATGGCTTACCTGTCTCTGCAGATAGTAAAACCATTTTCAACTTTAAAGTTATATGCAATTCACTTTTTAGAATTCTGCATGCAGTTTGACCGTTAGTGGTCAAACTCTGGATTATTTTTCATTTAACCAACAAAAATTTTAAGAAAAAAATCATTCAGTGACCACATAATTTAAAGTTTGTGATTTATTTTCTCATTAAAAACACAAATACAAATTATCTAAAGCACATTTTGCGTTTATTACATTGGAAACCTATATAATATTTAATTATACATCAGTAAAACATTTGAACTGTTAATTCAGAATTTACAGTACAGTTTTTTTTTAATTTTTTTACAGAATTTACAAAAATTATAATAGGTGCAGTTTAAAATAATTATTTTGTTTGATTGCACAAATTTTATTTGCCTGTTCATAAATTTCACAGTATTGTATTTTTAGAATTAGCATACTTATGCAAGGAACAATACTGGAAAGAAAGACCACAATGAAGCATTTTGTATTCCTATAAAGGTAATATATAAATATTGATTTTTTGTAAATAAAAGCATGTAAAAAGCCCAATAATGTAATACTTCAAAGGTTGACATGTTATGTCTACTGTAATGTAAGGGTTTTAATGTAATTAAGATTGAGTGTTCTTGAGGATCCTTGGTGACCACTGAAGGTATTTAGTGGCGTATTGAATAATGCTTGTTAGCAAATGTCAAAAAACATGTTACCAGTAGAAAGCAACATTGCAGCGAGCACAACGTAAATGTACACAACCCAATGGGCACACTATTGTATGCCAAATCATCTTGTTTATTGGATGGGGTTTGTGCACGTATACTGTATGTACTGTAAGTCAGTAGTGTTATGCACACTGTTGACATACATGTGTGTGTGTGTGTGTGTGTGTGTGTGTGTGTAAGTATGAGAATGCATGTGCTTAAGGAACTGCATGTTGTGTGAGTGTGTGTGCGTGTAAGCATGAGAATGCATGTGCTTAGGGAACAGTGCATGTTGTGTGTGTGCGTGCGTGCGTGCGCACACACACAGTACCGTGGTTGCCCATCGGTTGACATCCAACACCGTGTCTGCTCACACACAACCTTGGCAGTGGAGACAGAAGGCTTTGGCTTCACACTATATGCAGGCAGCCAGAGCCAAGTAGAGTATCAGCCACAGCCTGCATGACGCTGCAAGCCTCTTGTAGTCACAGAGACCTGCTAAGCAGTCACTTGTGTGTTTGAAGCATTGAGTAATATGTATGGGATAGCATGCCAAATGTGAAGTTAAATAAGCATTGGTCGCTAATGTACAAGGGTTAGACTGGTTCATACATTAATATCTATTAGATTTACAGTATCAGTATCATCTCTAGTATAACACATAACACACAGTATAGTATAACATTAGCTTAAACAATGTTATAATAACATGTAACAGACATTCTGTGATATTGATTGCAGTCCTTGCCTACAGTAGATAATAAATGCGTTTGGGAAGACGGTTGATTCTAATTGGCTAAGGTATGGGCGTCCTCACATTTGCCTAATGTGGTGGTATAGGCAGAGAGGCCCCAGGGCCCAGATGATTAGAGAGGCCGTGTCAAAGTGGATTGTTGTTTCTCAGCTGCTGATTGGCCCTGAAGCCTCTGAAACCAGCCTAGACGACAGGAGGTGGAGTCATGGCCACTCTGAGATGATGAGCAGAGAAGAGGGAGGGAGAGAGAGAGAGAGAGAGAGAGAGAGAGAGAGAGAGAGAGAGAGAGAGAGAGACAGAGAGAGACAGCGAGAGAGAGAGAGAGGGAGAGAGAGAGACGGGATAGAGTGAGGAAAAGAAGATAGCAAAAGAGAGTGAGGAATAGAGAGGAAAAGAAAGTGAAGAACCGGGGGAGAAGAGAGAGTGAGGGAAAAAATAGAGTAGAAGGCAAGAACATTGGTTAGCCTGCTCTTATTTCACAAGGGCATTAAATCAAAGCTCGCTGGCTGTTTAGCGTATTATAATAGTGCATCGTGAAGCGAAGGAGTCACACATCAAATATTTTATATGTTTTTGATGTGTTGTCCCGATGCAAGGTCATATGCTCAACCAGGGAAAGGGTTTTTATCAAACTGTTGAGTCAACAGATTTTATGGTAGACGATTACTTCATAAAATGTATATATGAATCTTAACTCTCTTTGAAGCAACAATATGAAGGGAATACATAATTACACAGCAGTGGTCTGTCTGTTATGAGGCTGGGAGAAGGACAATGGAATGCTAGAAACAAGGCTAAGGACCTTCAGGCCTTATACCAAGAGTTATGTCCACATGGTATGGCAGATGGATGGATGGATGAATGGTATGGCAACCAGTTAATAAGTAATGTAGTAGGCTGTAACAATGCATCAAACATACTGTATGCTAATCCTAGGCCAGTGATCGTGATCAATAAACGCATTTAATGTACTTAATAAACATTTCACATGTCCAAGTCTGCCAGATACACAGTACAATATATACACAATGCATAAAGTATTAAGCTAAACCCATATCTTGATTTAAGTACATTCCGTTTTAAAATACTCTCACACTCATATTAGTTTTCCTTGGTAAGAAAGTTTGAATATTGCATCATTGAGAGACTAGTTTAAAAAGCTGATATACGGTATCATTATCAACTTAATAGAAAATAAGTAAAAAACATTCAACGGCAGCAAAACAGAACCAAGATCAAAGTACTAATCTGTCAATTACAGTAATATAGAGATAGACATATGTATCCATATCCAAAAGTCCCGAATTCTCATGGTAACCATCAAAGCAACCCTCTTAATGAATTCCACAAAAATAATGTGTGCCCATTGAGCATTCCGTATATTCCGCTAGTTAATATCCTGTTTAATAAGGTACAGTTGAAGGCAGCCATTCAAATAATACACCACTTAGATCCAGAATTCTCCTTCCTGTGTACTGTGGACAGTGAAAACACAGACCAATCAGAAGCTCTGAAATAACAAGCCCAGGTGTGTTTCTATAAACAACAAAAGCATAAATGCCATGAAGGAAATGCATATGGCCATATGTTTACTAGAAACCTCAGCATTTGCCTTTCAGAGATGTAGCTCTTTTTGCCTCTGTTGGCTGGTTGTGTGTATATGTGGGTGTCTTTTTTAAGGTGTAGCCCCTAACACCTAAACAGAGAGGTGGGTCATCCTATTATGTGAGAATTCATTGAGGACGAATACAATGAACGTCCAATCATGCAGAGAAAACATCCCCTTAGTGAACATGTTACTTATATACAACACTGAAGCACTATACTAAATAATACTACTAATAACAATAAGTGTATTGTAATAACTACTGTGATATTTTGACCAGTCAATTCCTGACTGTGTACAAATTGAATCATGAGGCCCAAAAGTGTCATGACTGTGTCCTGTGAATCATTCTTCCAGTAGATATCTGCACATGAGAACAGTGGATATCTCTGCAGTCAAAGTGACATTTACTTTCTTTCCCAGCCCATACATGATACTTTCCCTGCAATGCTCACGGAAACACTGACACAACAACATTCCAGGACACCCTATCTCTAGGCCGCACGCTCCCCCACTTGTCCACTAGCTCACACATCAATAAATATGACACTTACAGTGTAGATGAAAATAAATCCACATTTATCTCATTTAAATGTTGAATTGCTAAAGAATTATACAAAGTAAAGATTTACATATTTGTGTTTTGCTATATAATAATAATGATAATAAACATGTATACTTTTCATACAAGGTTACAGCTCAAAGTGCTTTACAGTTGAACAAATGAATAAATATGAAATAGTAATGACATATTAAGTTATATTATATTTGTCCATCCCATTGTTAATGTATTTAAGTTCAGCAATAGGACAATTTATAGTTAAACTATACTGTACATACATTCTGTGTAATTTGGGTTAAGAACTAATTTGTAATATAGAAATTCAGAAATTACTCAACTGCTGCATCTATCAGCTGTTAATTTAGCAAAAGACAAAAAAAAAACAGCACCTAACAAACTATGGTCTTCTTTCAAAAGCAATCCTAAGTAAGACAGGCGAAGATTAAAACCCCTTGATGAACAGACTCGATAAGGTGTGCAGCAATGTGAAGGGTGGCATGAATGCACACCTACTGTATGTCCTGTATTTAGAGAGACAGAGGTGGGTGAGCAGGAGAGCCTACATGGCAGGCCATGATAACACCTTGCCAATTCAACACACATGTTGGTGTGGTGCACCGGACCATGCCTGCAGGCAAATCACTAACCCACATGTGGAAAAGGTTTTTCACTCAGACAAACACTCCCCTCAAAAACCACCTCCTCAGAGGGGCCCAGAAAGCCCCAGAGAGCCTCAAGAGAGCCCCATGGAGCCCCAGAGAGCCTCAGAAGAGCCTCAAGAGAGTCTCAAGAGAGCCCCATGGAGCCCCAGAGAGCCTCAGAAGAGCCTCAAGAGAGTCTCAAGAGAGCCTCAGGGAGCCTCAGAGATTCCCAGAGAGCCCCAGAGCACCTCGGCAGCACCAGCTCTGGGATACTTCTTCAGCTCTGCCAGCCTTAGCCTGTCGTGGGCCCGCTGTGGATTAACACCAATGCACCTCCTCGCAGGTATAACAGGGATGTGTAAGACATGGTACACTGCACCTCTGGTGTGATACACAGTGTGTACTGTAGGTCCACACACATTCACTGAAGAAGACACACAACCAATACATGGACACACACCATACATATGGCCCATGCACACAAATATTGTACATGCATGTGCAAACCAACCCCAAACACACACATGCACACACTAACACACGCGCGAGCATGCATAATAAAACAGCTGTCTCTAGAAGCCTGGCTCTATTACAAATAAAGATAAGGGGGAATTCAATTGAAACGCTGTAATGAAATAAGAGTGAATCTAATTTAACATCACTGTGCCCCACCGCTGTTTTAAAATGCTTGAACAACTTCTTGGGGCGTTTTGTTTCAGTCGCGGAGGGTTCACACAGTGCGGCATTCATGCAGCACTGAACTGTTTTCTCTCGCGCTCTCACCATTCCTCTATTTGTCTATTAGGAGCAGGGATAGCTAACAAAACAAGCTCGTCTGGGTTATGGTATCAAAGGTTAGGACATCTGTCTTCTATATGACGATCATGGAAAAATGTCCTTGCCAGCTTTGACATGTTTGACATTTCTATACATGTTCCCCAGCACTAATGTACAGAACAAAATATGGTCTAACATTTCTCCTCAACTGTTAGTACACTTTCCTATTCATTGTTGATCATTCTAAGGTCAGAAGTGTTTTGTTACCCATGTTGTGTACCTACACTGACACAGATATCTGGTCCTCTCTCACCTCTACATAATAGGATTAAACAGCCAAATTGTTTTAATGTTACTGCACTGTTATACCATACCATCTATCTTTTTAGCATCTAGCTTGTAGCATCTAGCTTGATGCTTGCACACATATTGAAAGTTCTTGCTTCTGTCATTAATTTGATTAAAGTTCGATTGAACCTTAGTTCTCTCATTTTTTTATGTTTTTGTTTGCCATGTCACATTTTCTGTAACCATGACACTTTCAGGTTAAAAACGCAATTAGCAACTTTATACATTCCTTTGTGTCATGCAACAGTAATACACGTTTTGCATGTTGCTAACCATATTTTACAAGTTTTATACATTTGTTTTACTCATTGGCGAGCATTACATATAGACCTCCAGATCTCACAGCAAACATCCTTTCAAAAGGTTTCAGGGGTAAGCAGACAATGCTGTCTTTTCTCTAGTGGACTGTAGAAAGTGTTTCTGAACATGGTGACATTTTTATTGTGTAACTGTGTCTATTGTTTGTATTGTTTTACCTTATGGGGTGAATGATTTCAGTAAAAAAATACATAAAAACCGCATATATTATATTATTATTCGAAACTTTAAAATGTATGTTTTGTAATACACACATTATTATTTAAGCTATACTAGTTTAAACAATTTACTGTTTTCATCATTGGTAATCTCTGACAATGTGTCTTTGGGCTGTTACAGGGACAATATAGACAAGGCACTGATCCCACGAGCAGTTAAACTTTAACTCACAGGACTTTACAGTAGGTTTAAGTATAAACTGATAAGGTGGTCATTTGTTAGTGAAACACATTGGCACTGACACATCCGCCAACGTGTTATACCACCACATATACAGAGAGGGAGCGTCTGTCACACAGCCTCCAAACAATAAAAGTGAGTGAGGTGTGTGTGCGCGCCCCTCTCTCTAGCCCATGTGTTATGATCAGGCTGTACAAAAGGAGGGTCAGAGTGCTGACAGAGAAGCTTAGCTATAGTGTTCAGCCCCCGTGGGTGGCCCAACAGAGGCTTCTCCAAATGGGTGGGCACGCTAAGCCCTCCCTGACACGGCCCCCGGGGGTGCATGTGTCACGAGTGGGTATCCTACCACGTAGGCCAGCCGAGCAGCACAGGGTTAAGGTAAGATGCTGCTGCTGTTTGATTTCATCCACGTCCATTACTGTGCTGCTACATTGTGACATATGAATACAGGACACTCACACATGTACGAGGGCTGTAGTATTGTCAATGACGTGCACATAGGCTTCGACTTGCTTTTCTCTATTGTTCATCTTATATTCCAGGCTCTAAGTGTCTCAAATGATTTGGTTAATGTGCTCTAAATGTACTACATCTTGAATTGTCAGTTCAATTAATAATTCAATTCAATATTTAACATTTGTTGTTTGATGTTGACATTCACCTCTAGTTTACCTCTAGTTGGCATTGTAGAAAGTTACATGGACAATGTTCTGCCAGTAACCTTACACATACATAGGCATCAGTGGCTATTGTCAAGATATCAGATCGTTGACTTATTCATTTAGGAGACACATGTTTTTCTACAGGAAAAGTAGGAGCTGTGTGCTAACACAACTAAAATACTGATGTTGTACCTGCTTTGGAGACACTGCAGGTTAACTGGGCTTAGTGAAGAATTAGCTTTAGTCCAGGGCTATACTGCCATCAAGTGTTCAATGCCTAAAATGCACAAAACACTCCCTCATCTGCACTGTGCTGCACTATTGTTTAGAGTAGACGTATGTAGACAGCACACAGTAATCCTATATTTAATTACTAAAATGTACATTCTGTCAAAGTATTATTATTATTTTAATAATTATATTATTTTTATTATTATGAGTTGTTGCAGTAGTACAATTATATGTAGTAACTCAACACAATATAACTAAGCATTACTTAAAAGTATAACGTAGTACACATTTGAATACAATAGTAAAAAAATGTGCTATTATATGTAAATAAATAGTACTAATATTAAGTATTCTATTTTAATTTGCCTCAGGACTGTACATTCTGCTGAATTGAGCATTACAGATTGTGTTTGTGGTAATCGGTAAGTTACTTTACTTTGATATTGGTTTTAATTATTTGATAAGATTTTTTGGACACTTTAAATTTAAAGTTTCATTCCTGCTCTTGAAATGTATAGTAAAATATACTGAAATAATAATTTCAATATAGAATAATTCAGTGTATAATAATTATTTGTGCATGGACGGATCTGTGAATTAGAAGTGAAATGACAGCATTATCCATTAAATGTTATATATATATATATATATATATATATATATGTGTGTGTATGTATGTGTATGACAGAGATGTATCCCAGTACTATATGTGTATGTCATTTTTATGATTTATGTCTGTATTAAAGCATACCAGACTGTATTATGTTTGTAGGTATGTATGTACGTAAAGTACTGTGTCTACTACAATATGCATATGGCTTTATGTACATATCTTGCTACTGTATATTTTATTGGCTGCAGCAGCCATCACCATCTGCATACAGTATGCAAGCTTGTAACACCAGGTTCAACTTCACATGTACAGGAGGGTTAGGATCCTCACAGATGCAATATTTAAATGTAAAGTATTTACTGTATAACTGCAATTAATAGACCAGGATTGTATTTACTTCAATCAATAAACCCAACAGGCCTTTATTTGGGACAGTTGTTTAATTTCTTTCGAAAGAAATCCTTGTGAATATGGGAATTATTATCAAATTGATTATTTAAACCAGTATGATTATTTGTACGTGTTCTAAAATTCTATTGAAAAAATACATCATTCAGCTAATTAATAACAAGCGATTGCTCATTTTTGGCACTGCTAGTATAAATCACCTGCACAGCGGATTAAGTCACACATACTGCCTGTGAGCAGCAAGCCTGTCAATGTTTGGCATAGGAAAGTAAACAGTAAAGTAAAATGGGTGAAAAGTTATACCATTAAAAATGATATTTTATAGCCAGGAAATGAAAACAAGCATAGCCTTAGCAACAAAGTCACTCATCTGAGCCACTCTCCACACACTATATTGATGACAATGCTTTAACAATTTAAATGTATGTGTGATCGAAGCATCTTAGAACTAGCTCAAGCAGATGAACTGATGCTACAGGCTACTAAAGAACCAAAGAGCTATCTAAAAAACTTAAAGACCTGCTTTAATTTGTCAAAACATGCAGACACCCCAAGACAGTAGAAGGGGTAGGCGTCTATTTGGGACCCAGCTTTTATTTGTTGCTATAGGTTTTTCAGTAATTAATTAAAGTACAGTATACAGTATATAATTACGGGTCACATACTGTACATTTAAAGTTGACATACAATATGCTAAAATATTTTCAAGCTGTTTTATTCTTTCGCTTGATGGTTTTCTACACTGATGATTTTATTAACCAGTGTGGATTTACATTATATCAGATTAGTTAATGAATAGCAAAGTTCAGAGTACATAACGTAGTTAACAACTCTTGGCTGATAGAAAACTGCTTTATAGTACTTGCAATTTTTGTGATTCTATAGGGCTGTGCGAAAAAACGATATGTATCGTATGACGATAGAAAACATCTACCATCTTAAATTATGCTTTATCGTTTATATCGGTGTTATGAACATCACTCTTTACTTAAATAATCTTCGTAATTTGGAGTCTGTTGTCCGTATTTTGCTCAGATTACTCGTTGGCTCTTTACTGGCGAGGCTTTTATTGTAGCCTACTTCCAGTAACAAGTGTAGTTTTCTTCAGCTCTCCAACTCTCCACCGCTGTCTTTCCCTCGC
>JAODLL010039380.1:0-21338 GCA_026546735.1 Forbesichthys agassizii
TTTCCAATGTGGCTCGGGAAAGGGAAGTTTGGGGTCCCCTGCTGGAGCTGCTGCCCCCGCGACCTGACTCTGGATAATCGGATGAAGATGGATGGATGGATGGATGGATTACTTAACTTTACCACGATATTTTAAAAACAATGCCAAATACCTTATGCTGTGTTACCTGACATTGACGGACATCAGTCAGACTCAGATCACCAGCAGTAGGCCTGCTGTAGGTGAAATCTCATTGATAATAATGTTAATAATGATGATCTTATCGTCATGGTCATCATGGCATTGCACACACATACAACTTCCCCGTCACTGTTTAAGATAATGCTTGCGGCTTCAATTTACAATGCCCTGATCCTGCTCTCTCCCTGTCTCTCCACGTCTCCCCAGTCACAAGCATGCTCCTCTGCCTGGCCCTGGTCATGGCCAGCCACCTCTCCTCCTCCTCCAGCTGCCACCTGTTGCAGATATTGTAGCTACTGTAGTGCAGCCCCCAGTGCAAACATGTCTTAGTTTTGCACATTTGGTGGCATCCGCCTATAGGTTTGTGTTCTTTTTTTGGCACGCAAATTCTCTGCACCACTTTTGTTTATGCAGATGTTGAGATGAAAGACATTCGACACGGACGTCTCAGGCAGCCTGGTTATGATACGCTCCCTCTCCCACACACATGTGGGAGAGGGAGCGTATAGAGAGGCTGAAAGACATAAAAGGTCCAGGAGCTACACTGTAGCTCCGTGTTGTCTTGAAGGTAGCCCGGTACTCTGCAGGAAGGGAGGCTGCTGTCTGCGGTGAAGACAGGTGGAGTGTCTCCAGAGCTAGGAGGAGAGGCTGGCCTTCATGTAGTAAGAAACAGGGACTCCCAACCAGTAAAAGTACTGTTACCTTAAAATAAAAACGACTCAAATAGAAGTAAACATTGTCGTCCAAGTAATTACTTGGGAAATAGTAAAAAAGTATCTATTGAAAAGAATAACTTTTTCATGATACACCTTTTTTTCTTCTTTAAAAAGCAGAGCATGAATGTAAATATCTAAAATGTTAATGCGGTCCTATCCTTATTTAGTTATTATAGATGAGCACAAACACATTGTTCCCAACTTGGAAACGTATTCGCCTGGTTTAGCGACATTTCAGACCATCAGTGACTTTATTTCTAAAAAGTGACCAGCGACAAATGTAACTTATTCAGACCACAAGGGAAATGGCGAGAAATATATTATTTGCATGCATGCTGCTCAGAGTAATCGCAGTCCAAGGCTGGGATCTTTCCCTCTCCTCTTGAGCAGTGGTCAGGCAGTTAGTAGTGTGTGTGTGTGTTGGTGTGTGTGGCGAGCGGGAGGACGTCTCTGGCTGCACGAGTGGACGTTTAGTTGCAGTGAGTTTCTATGGTTACGTTGCTTGACACTCGCTGTGAAATGCTCTTTTCAGCCCCAGTGATCTACTTTGAATAGCGGAATAACATATATATATATATATATATATATATATATATGGAATATAGCAAAAGATATTCACAAACATACCTAAGTGTGTTGCTTTCAAAGTACAATTTCTTGAAAAAGACACTCAAGTATATGTAATGGAGTAAGTGTAGCGCGCTACTACCCACCTTTGCTCCCAACAGTCTACAGCATGCTATACTGTGAGGGTGTAATGTAGGGCAGTCGTGTGTGTGTGTGTGTGCGTGCGCGCAGAGCCCTCTCTAACTAACTCCTGCCTGTGGATTACTGCTGTCCTAATAAGAAATGTTTAGTATATGAAAGTATACTAAATGTTTAGTATATGAAAGGGAGGGAAGTGGGGGTAATATCACTGAAGTGTGTTAGGGAGGGCTTGCGTTTTAACTGGTTGGACTTCTGATTAACAGTATGTTTAATAGGCAATAGGCGCGATTAGCCACAATGCTATCCAATTAGATGCTAGCTAGCTGCCCATCAGGTTATATGATCTTAAATCTTGAATTTGCTTAACATTACCCTGAAATCTCAAATATAACTTATTATATAGTTTCTTTTTCCATGATCACTTAATCGATTATGTCTTTTACAAGTTTTAATAATTTGATTATTGACATGTCCCAGAACCCAGTGTGTGCGGTGGATTAAGACAGATTGCTGATGAATGGATGGACAGACAAACAGAGGTGAGGGCAGATATGCAGACCCTGTACCTTAGACAGGACAGGCCTGTGGACGTTGAGGCAAAGGAGCCAGGAGGTCACCAGGCGGTGTTGCTCCACGTCCACAGCGTTGACAAACTGGAAGCGGCTGCCCGCTCGCCACGGCTGCACCTGCAGCTGGATCTCCTGCACCGCCGCCGGGGGCAACACAAACACCCCTGCCGGCTCCACCTATTGGTGAGCAATCACAGGGGCCACCCAGGCAAGCAAATATGTAAGCAGATACAGAAATGAGAACAAAACACTTCATCTGTGAACTTTAAATTAGTAACATGTACTGTAAGTACGTGTACAATTAAGTAAGATAACAAAAATAAACTCTCACACAAACAAACAAGCTATGAAAGTTAAAATAACAAAAATACATTCACAAAGGAAAGCTAGTGTACAGTGTATTGCACCCTGCTTTGGATCCCATCCCATGTTAATCAGTGAGTGTTTGCAGACTGCATGCACTGAGCTGAGCTGGAGCAGACATTTTGTATTCCCCTCTTTTTCCCACTTCGCCTCGTTTTTGAGGCACTTTTACATATGAGTGCAATGGAACCATATTGAGGAAGCAGGAAAAACACTACAAATAATAATTTAAATTAAACAGTTTTGCTTGTTTCTTGAAATTAAGTGAACATGAACACATTTCACCGACCTGCCCCGTCACTTCCACGATCCAACAGTGGTTAAACTATATAACTTGAACTGTTATTTGTGATTCTACACAATCAATGCAGTGTAACTTATATCATGAGCAAACAACACAGGGGGAAGCATGGATACAATTCACCGGCAGTGTGCAATCTCACGCATGGCAGAGAAGAAGGCCTAACAATGCATGTGCTTCAGCTCTGCATCAGCTCCGCGTGCAGTGTACAATAGGCTTAAAAGTAAGCAAGCATAAGTGCATGCGAACCTACGCCGAGAGGTGAAAGGTGAATCGTCAGGAAGGGGAATCAGGGAGAGTTTGGCTAAGCAGGGACAAGAGGGGGTGACAGGCACGATGAAAAGGTGCAGGGAGAGCTAGACAGTGAACGAGGGGGATGGAAGCACAGGAGGAGTGTGATTGAGAGGAGAAGGAGGCACACACTGCGCTGCTCCCGTTCAGTCCGTTGGGGCAAAGCAAAGCTATTTTGCGGCAGAGTGCTTTATCTGTCTTTTCTTTAAGACACCCCGTGTGCAGCCCGGTGGGCTAACCTGCTCAGAGTCAGATCAAAGCATCTCGCTGGTTCACAAAAATACAGCTGTCGAGTTTTCAGCCAATACCTAATTTCTTCAGGGAAAGAAATGGATCATATCCATTCTGTGACAGTCTGTCACTCTATGAATGTGAATGATACACAGAGGCCTTTATTATATTTTTTTTCTTCAGTGCTTAGCTATGAATACAAGAGTGCCTTTTAAACAATTCAAGGGAATTCTGTGTAGAACACTTGATACAGAGAAAAGTACTATACCATTAAATGGTAATGTACCTTCATCTCCTGGGGATGTGACGGGAAACATTTCATCTTGTGTACGGTCTGCTTGCCTCGCAGCACCACTGACTGACAGCTTCGTTGGCCAGTCACACAGCTGATGTCCACCCGCTCTAGGAAGTGCACATACATCTGCCAAATCTGGGCGGGCGCTGTCATCCACTCATCACTGCAGACACACCATCAACAGGGCCAATTAAGATGTGGCATGCTTTAGTCGCGGCGGCACAAGAATGTGGGAGAAGAACGACTGCTGATTTACGGGATGTGGCAAAAATAAACGCCACCCATTATTTTGGCTCTGACAAGACGCAAGGGAAATCACTCTTACTGGTTGTTGTTGACATTGACAGCTCTCTAAGTACACTGGTGAAAAGAGGGCTATTTAGAAGCCACTGCAAGAAGACTGTATTTGAAGAATCAGAAATTAAGATTTATGTAAGATTAGAAGGAGACCAAGATTGTGTGGTAGACTTAAAGGTATAGTCAGCTATTATTGCAAGCTAATAATACAATAATAATATTGTAAGATAATAAACCTACTGTATGTGAAATTCAACAATTATCTCTTTGCATTTCGCAAGCTGACTGTGTGTTTAAAGAATAATCAGATGCTTCTACACAGCCCTGGCTCCGTTAATAGCAACATAAACAAAGTGCCGAACACCGCTCACGACAACAAAGACGTAGTATTATTTAAGCTCGAAGTTAGCAAGCTTTCCAGAGAATGACTGACCCTACCTTTAATCCCACCGCAAACACATATGTGAATATGTGTTTGACACATATTTGCACAGGCTGAGTTAGGAGGGTGTGTGTTTTATCAAAGAATGATACATACGTAAACACCATAACAAAGAACATTTTAAGATGTGGGCTAGGACTGCCTGGTACTTTCAAGTAGATATCTTGAGGCTCCCCGAGTGCCTGTCCCGAAAGATACAACACAAAAGAAACATAAGAATAAGACTGGAAAACTCCCATTATCACTTTCAAAAGATTACCCAGCAAGTGTTCTATGGAAAAAAATATTTATCAACTTATTTAAATCCATCACTAAGGCTGCTACAATAAAATGCATTCCCTCCCACACTTAAAATGGTGCAATTAATTCCAACAAAGTGGAGGCTGATAGTTTATTAAGAAAAACCCATTCTACATTTTCTCACCATCATATTTGTCTGGCAGATGACATCGGGGTCACTGCATCGCACAGAGATATGAGCCCTCGCTTCTGGCTCTGAGTTACCGGCCAAACACCATGAGGAAAATGGGCAGGTGGAAAACAAAAAGACAAAATTTACGAATTAGAATAAAAGAGAGGGGACTATAAAGAATATACCTGCATGTGTTCAGGCACAGGTGTGCACACGTGCGCGCACACACACAAACAAACAAATTAAATTGCCAGGTACGCGCCTCAAGGGCCTCACTAGTGTAGAGCAGGGTAACAAGGCTAATTGGTGCCACCTGCAGAGCTGTGCCAGGGGGGCAGGCGGATAGTCTTCTTGAGGAAGCACAGCTCGGGGTGGTATAGGCGGAAAGACTGGTCGATGACGTGCGGTGTGGGTTCCACATTCACCTGGCAGATTGAGAGCACTTTGCCATCCTCTGCTTTGAAAGTCACCTGCGGATAGTCAAAGGTCAATGGCATTAGCGGCAATGTAACTCCGATGTAACGCCTTTTCCTATCGCATCTTGTTAGCTTGCGGCTTTTCTGTGCTGTTAGTATATTCTAAAGAGGTCTGGATGTTAATCTCTCAGCTCAAATGTCCTGTGTTAATGGCCTATCATGCCGTAGTCCTCTAGCACTGAATGGGAAAATCTCCATTCAGTCGATTGTGATAGATGTGTCCATCAAAACATTAGCAGCTGATTTGACCACCTTCAACCAATCAGAGCTTGAACTTTGATTTTCAAAAACATAGGCACTCAATTGCTTTCAGCACCAACTGCCCACCTGGATGCTGATACTTGGAGTTTCCAAACTGAAGTACAGAGAGGAGAAAATCACTGGCAGAGCTTTAAAAAGCAGGATGGTTTTAACAGACTAAACCCTTGCCTGCTATTACTTGTAAATGCACACACTAGATAACTTTACTGTATATCAAATAAATAATAATAAATTACCAGACTGGATTCGGGAATAATTTAAATGTTTTTCCATCATTGGGTGATAGGGTAAAAAGCCACATTTTGTAATGGATCTAGCTTTTATTTCATAAATATGTTGTTTTGGAAAAATAGCCCTGTGGCCCTTATAAAGTATCCCCTCGCCTCCCCCCCTCCAATGGCTTTTAAATGTGAAGACACACTGTCAGTTGTCAGTTAGGGTGCCTCTCAATCCCACAGCAAATTTGAATGAAACATGTTCCATTACCTCAGGGTATCTTTGCTCTGAATTAAAGGCAGACTCAATCATTACTGATGACTGGTAGCTAAGAGTGGACATGTGTCTCTACAAAGTGACTTCATTCTGGACTGAAGACCAAAAATAATTAGATGTACAAAGTTTAGTAAAGAGTGACTGAGCAGCCAGTTCTGGCACTATATACTGTATACAGTATATAGTAAAACATATCAGCTGGCTTTATACCAATTTCAATTAGGGCTGTCGCGATAATTGCAATACCGCGATGTTGCTAACCCAACCGCAGGCCGTGGCAAGCAACCGCAGTTACAGCAATGTTTATATTTTATTTTTTTCATGAGACTAGCCCATCTAATGATGATGTCTGATCTAGGGCATGTGCGGTATCAAAAAACAGATTCCCCCAGCCCCGTATTAGCCGGTTGTAGCTTTTGGGAGTGTATGTATTTACGGCACTCCGACATTTTGCTTTACTGCACTTTACTACAGTTTAGTAAAGAGCTGAAAGGCAGCCGACCACAAACTGTATGCTAACGGGCTAATTTCTAACTGACGTTCCCGACTACCACTAACACTACCACTGAATTAGCCATTTCATACACACACGCACACACACATATATATAGTATAAACTGTAAAGACATGCATTTGCACATGGGTACAGTTAATTTAGGTAATGGCTAAATAGATTACAATGTGTAATCAAGTATTCAGCAATCGGTAAAGGACTACATGTTGTGGGAAACCTTTACCATCCTGGCCTGTCGAGTCACAGAATCTCACAAGATTCAAGCCCTGGCTAACAAAACAAGTCCAAACTCTTGATGCAGCATATTGGAAAGCCCCTGACGTACGAACGTGCAATGGCCGTTAGTTATCTGGCTTTGATGATGGCAGCAGAAGCACCCTGGCAGCTCTGCTGTTGGGGGCTTGTTAGTTTTAGCGTGACACCAATTTGATCCACATTTGACCTCTTGACAAAATACTGCTAACAGTAGCATGCAGCAAGCTAGCATACCCACGCACACTGAAGCAGTTTTCACATATGAACCAGACAGACTGATTGTAACACATTTCATCACTCCTTGCAACTGGAGAGCTTTAGGATGCTGCACTCGACACTAACTGCTGACAAAGGCAAGTACTGTAAGCTAGTGTTGTGGGGGCTGTGTGTGTTCCCTGTACATATAAGTAAGTTTAAACCTCTCAACTGACTGAAGGCATAGCAGAGGTTCATATGAACAAAAGCTGTAACATCTTAAGCAGCACACTCACAACAGCTTCTCCCTGCTCCCTTTAAGTAAGACATTATGTATGTGTGTACTGTATATCTTTATATATATATATAGAATAAAATGGAAAAAAATGCATGTATAATTAATTTCAAAGTGGCCAGATGTATTTGTTGTTTATTTGGAAATAAACTAAAAAAAATGACATTTACCAATTAGGGAAGACAATCCAACAATGTGAGATCAGATAAAAATAGCTTTGCTTGACAAATTGCCTAGTATTTCTTTTATTATCAGTTGACACTTCAAAGTGTTGTTCATCGTGTTTTCTCTCTGAGCAGTAGCCTTGTGGAAAGAAGTGGGTTGAAAAACATGGGGGGGGATGTCTTATCCATACATACATTATGTACTGTACATATAGTATATTAAATAGTGTGTGCGCACGTTAAAATGTGCAGAGGATATATTTACATTTAAATCTTGTTTTTCCACTAGAGATATTAAATAATGTAACACGTCTATCTAAAGTAACTTACAGTTTGAGTTGAAGCAGGTACTGTAGAAATGAGACATGTTGCTCGAGGATGCTTATAAGTAGAGCACTGTATGTCAGGGACTGAACCCAAGACAGTATCAGTAGAATACATTCACTGTTTCACTGTCTGGTGTATATCTGCTATTGCACCAGTAGCACATTTATACATATGATTAATTTAGATTCACATTCTAAAATATCTATTGATTTCAATGAGGTCAACTACAGCATATTGATTTTGTCTCCTTTCATAATTTAGCAACAGGCAAGGTTAGATCATTCTCTTTTCTGAGAAGAAAAAAAAAAAAAAAAGGGTTTGCGTTGTGGGAGGTGTTCATACTGTATATATTAATAGCAACCCAGATCCATTTTCTGATGTATTCTAGCCAGCAGACAGACAGACACTTGACTGGCATCACAAAGCAGTGAAAGAGGAAGGTGAAGATGGCCTAATGCTCAGATGACACTAGCTGATGGTACACCGTACATACCTTGATGGACTTGGCTATTGCCATATTTGACAGCTGCTTCTTGGCCAGCTGGGCACTTCTCTCCGCGGGTAGGGAGCTCGGCCCCTGTGAGTTTAAGCACAAACTTTACAATTAATATAGCTAGACTTTAGCCCCAGCTCACTGCTGCCTTATGAGGAATAGGGACCCTGCAGGGGAAGGGTAGAGAATAGTGTAAGGGGGTACGTGACACATGATGCAACACAAAGGAGACACATCCACGTAACAGTGGAGGCAGCTGGAAGACAAGTGGAAGCCACGAGAGAGAGAAGGCAGCATGCAGCACAGCCAAGCGGGCAAACAGAGAACATAGAGTAGGCGCTAAGAGCAGAGCCCATGTCAGGGCTATTCAACTGCTCCAACACACCTGATTCGAATCAACGGGTCGTTGTCAGGCTTCTATCAACCTTGAATCAGGCGTGTTGGAGCAGGGAGAGATCTAAAACATGCAGGGTGCGGCCCTACAGGACCGGAGCTGAATAGCTCTGGTATATGTACTTTACATTCATCTTAGCCATCTAGCTAGAACTGCCATTTGCATGGCTTGTCCTTGGAACTCATCAGCCATGGGTAATAATTCACATGGTTGATGATGGGATTGCACAGCTGCGTATCCTTCATGTTATATAATGCCATATTCAAAACAAGAACACACAGTGCTACATATACAGTACATAGTGTTCAATATTCCTGATAAAGATATCTCAATATACTACATAAATAAGAACAACTTGGTTAATGGCACATGCATACGGTAGGAGGGGGACTCAAAGGTAATAATTTAGAACAGTAATACTTTAGTCACGTTAAATTGATTGTAGCAGTTTTTGAAATAGATTAGCAACATAACAGAAAGTCAGACTCACTGAACAGTAAAAGCAAAATAGAAATAATATATCTTCTCTAAGATATATTTTATAGATATCCATTCAACAGATGGGTTGTGAAACACGGGCCCCGGGGTTAAATTCTTCAAGACTGTATTATCGATAAGCGCCATCATAGGTTCTGCTTTCTGTACTGGAGAATTTAAGAAAATAAATGTCACTGCTACATACTGTAACAGTCATCTCACCAACTCCGATGAAGACATTTGTCTATGGTGCTTTTTAACTATTCCCAAGAGTGATCTCTCTTTCACAGCTCTTTCTCTCACACACACACACACACACACACACAGACACACACACCCTTCACTTGGTGACCATTGTGAAGAGAACTAAAGTTAAGGTGTGGTTACACTTCATTCGGGGCCATGTTATGACGCTCGGCTGCCTGTCAGGGTGGAAACATATTACTGGAAGTCCATCACATACTGTATTGGTGGAGAAATGCAGTGTTACTGTGCATGTATGCTAGCAGGCTGGAGCTCTCCCACAGATTTGACTCAATAATACGAACACAGGTTGATGATTAAAAGTAACCATTAGACACATTAGATGGCTGATTGTTATGGGTGCATTCGTTAATACAATCTCAAATGGTAAGAACATCATCATTCAGATATTCAATTTCAGATCACTCCGAGCTGGGGCGGATTTAAGGGGTGTTCACATGCGAAGCGGCACCCACTAGTGTTCAATTCATTTTCAATGAGAATTGAGCAGGCTAGGCGGCCAATGGCGGGCGGGCAGTTGGGCGCAGTCCCGAGAAGTTTGCCACTTGTGTGCACAAATCGAGAACACTCCCAACCGCCTTCGAGATCAAATATATGTAACTTTTGAGGTTGTTGCATGGCAGGACGGCCCTTAAGTGTTTTGAAGGCTATAACTATTCTGTTTTTATTCATTAGTTCCTTTATTATTTCAATGACAATGAATAAGAGTCCTGTTAAACTACCTGATGGATAGGCAGTATCAGTAACAGTAATACAGTAGTCCATCACTCATCACTAGTATTTTCTGTGCCTTGATTAGATGTACCAGCCTACCTGCAGGGCCACAGAGTGCTCACAGCTAAAGGTCTGGTATCTGAGGGGGATGTGGATGCTCTCCTTGGGCCGCAGGTAGACCCGGGGGCAGGTTGCACCTTGCTCCAGGTGGAACAGGTTCTCGTCCACTGGCGTAGGTGTTTTGGTTAGAGCCTTAAAGTGGAGCCTGTCCTGTGTGTTGGTGATGACACTGAACAGAGAGAACAGACTGCATATGAAACACTGCTGACTGGGATACACGCATGATACAACGGCTACTTATGTTCTGCACATACTCCAAGAGCCAACCAATCAGTTGCCCCGCCTCACGAGCAACATAACTGGCATCCAGTATAAGAGTAAAGGAGATGTCAATCAGGTGGGGTCTGTACATGCACATGTGTGGGTCTAAAATGACGATACAGTGAGTGTTCTACTCACCTTGATTCAGAAAATGTGTGAAATAATATATGAAAGAACATATCCAATTATTATCATTATCATATGTTCACCTCCACCTGCTGTGAAGGAAATTAACACAGAATGAGAAGGGTCTACACTGAGAAGCAAAAATTACACGCACCTCCAGTTTTATTAGGTTCTGGGCTTTGTGAGGGAAATCATAGTGAGAGCGGAAATGTATTATGGAATAAAGGTGAATATTTCAGCATACAGAGCTTTGGCTTGACCTTTTCATATGAAGTCATGTACCTATAGTGCTAGGGGTCATTGTGGTGCTGCGGGATGCAGTGTCTTTGAGGATGTCATTAGAGGAGAGCAGAGCACAGTTCAATTTGCAAAGGTGACATCTCGTTGAACAAGAAACACTTATTGCAGAAAATCATTTTTAAAGGATTCCCAATAGAGCCTTTGTGTGAAGCGATATCACAAATGAGAGGTTGGAACAAAGCCTTTCTGGAAAATGTGAAGAAGATTATTCCTTGTGTTTCTTTTAACTTTGGGAGGGTCCAAGTTTAACACTGGAGTGGTGAGATAAGCTCCTTCTGTTGAGTTTGTGATAAATAAATATTCAGAATCTGTAAAATAATCACCATTGTAACAATGTGGCTTTTATCAAAGCAAACAGTGATTCAGCAGCGGCACGCCTCTCCTCTACTACACACAACACTGAAGCAGTCACATGGTCTTGGGCTGTTCCCACAGACCCAGCTTTCAATTATTATTGTATCTTTCACAAATAGGTGTAGAGGTTAAAGTGAGTCCACTCCCACCTTTGAATGATGAGAATAATGGGAAATATGATCATTTGTCCCCCCCTTCCCCCTTCCCCTATTGGTTGAGTGAAACTATGTACACTTCAAAGGTTCTGCCTGTGAACATGAACAAAGGGAACTTCTGTGAACAGGGGCTGGAGAATTCCCTACCTTGAAGACATTACGGTTCATTTTGGTCTGTCTGGCACAAACACGTAGATTGATTTTGTATGTGCATGTGTACAGTATCTGCGTGTGCAATTTAGGCATCTGATGGGAAATTATGCAAAAATTCTCACAATGTTTCAAACAGTAATCATACAACAAAAAGAGAACGCAAATTCAGAAAAAGGAATATAAAAATAGACAAATGACAAAATACACAGAGTGACAGTATGAGCGATAGAGCAAGAGACCCTTTGCTTATTAGTAGCAGAAGGATTTTTCCCAGCATCCTCAGAGCTAGCATCACCTACTGTAGCAGCTATAGGCTGGCCTGGTATAGATATGCAAAATGGATGGAACAGGTAAGGTACAAGTTCTTCCTGTCAGGTAAAACCTTCAGGCTCACTGCACTGAAGACATCAAAGCTATCGCACCAAAGGATTCCTCAAAGCCCCCTCTCTCGATGTACGTATATATATATAGAGAGAGATAGCTTACGATTCAACAAGTCTCTGACTTGTTTGTGTAAGAATCGGGTGGATACAGGTATTTGTTTACATCAGAGCAAAGCCTGCTTGTCAGACACCTGGTTAAATATTGATAAGTAAACAGTGCAGGGGGTGCCTCTGAACTCTGGCTGAGGCTCACCTCAGCCGGGCTAACGCAAAGCTAGAGAGTGTGCTCTCCGCTTAAAAAGACTTCAAACAAGAGGAGGTTTCTAGTTTGTTTACACATCCATTGCCTCTCCAATAAGGTGCCAGGCGGTTTGCTGTAAAAAAAGAAACATAAAAAAGGCTAATATGGAATAAGCATCCTGTGGAGGCGGGACTGGAGTGAGGATGCTCGCTTCACGTCAAAAGCCGGCAGATCAGCGCGCAGCTGTGCCGCTTTCCTGCTCCGTAATTAGAGCAGGTGGGCCTGTTGGCTGCGCTAATGCCAAAATGACTCATCCGTGCTTTGTTTATCAACATGGAGTATGGAAATCCCAACCAGGACACCAATGCACCCATGGAATCTATAACAGTGGACAATAGAGAGCATTAGCTTTGGCTCTAAGTGAGGAAAACATGCACTAAGTGGAGCAAGAAAGGCAAACGTCTGAGGTTACATTAGCAGTAGCAGTGTGTGTGGGTTGAGGTGGGTGGGAGCATTTAAGCAGCATCACACATGCTTCTAGTTCAGGGACAATTGATTGTTACTACTCTGGCAGAAAGACTGGATGTTTGGATGGTGGAACAAATGAAAAGCAGTAATGGAATAGACTCAATGGGGTGGCTACACAATGCCTCAAGGCACTTCACACACAAGAGCACACACATTTGAAGCAGAGCTTTGTCCCGTGTGCGGTACAGTACCTGAGTTCGGGGTCATCGATGTGTATGGTGACAGTCTGTGGCACATTGAAGGGGTTCTTAAGGACATACTCCATGTATTCAGCTGTGCCCAGGCTGGAGTGAAGCACGTGATGGGTGGTTATGGCCTGGCACAGCATGCTAGCAATGGCCTCCCCCTTGCTGCACTCACGGTATGCCTGGATCTGACGCAGGTCTTTCAGCAGCTGAGCCTGCAGGTCTCTGCTCTTCTGCAACATGATAAGGGCATTAAGGGGTGCCTAACACAGGGATAATCACATGTATTCTAATATCCTTCCATGACATTGCTAAGACAATGAACACAAGCCATATGGTGGAACTTTCATGTCCAATGGATCTTTCTTATACTTAACATTGGCTATATCATTTTTTTAATGGCTATTTATGAAGTCATAGAAATAATGTATGTTTAGTTATTTTAGATAATAAATAAATGAAATCAAATTGCTTAACGTAAACATTTTTGTTACTTGCATTTTCAAAAGGTTCATTTTAAAGAGCATAATGCAGAGATCAGAGATAGTGCAAGGGGTCCTCCAAATTATTTGATCCCAAATTTATTTTCATCCAAAAATGTCAGAACATATACATGAACATAAATACAACCTATGTTATAATCTGTCAATTATTTTAATGTCTTAGTCAGTGGTCTACTTTTATACATGGCACTATAGGCCGCCCTACATATTGGTTTTCCGGAAAATCAATATTTTATGCCACATGCAATGTGCCGTGTTTCTATCAGCCATGGGATGGGTCCTTGGCCTGAAAAATCTCTGGCATAATGTATTAGTAACCTTGACTGCTTTGGCAATTACTATTCTCCATGAAATATGACAAATATAAATGACTAAATAGTGACTATCAAATTATAAAATATTGCTAACCATGGTTTAAGTATTAAAAGAAAACTAGTGTATTTTGTTGAGCTACACCTAATCAATTACCTAATAATTATATTTTCATTATTTTAATAATGGAGAATAATGCAATCTCGCCAGCCGGAGATGAAATTGTATTGCACATGTAAAGCCTGTTGAAGACTCAAAGTGAAGCTGCATTACGCGATCAGATATAAGATAGGATATATTATCTTATCTTGCATCGCTTCATGTGGATATTTATCTAGATTGTAGCATACACTGTATGTATAATGTCCAATAAAGGCTATGTAATTAAACATTTGGTTTGCTGAAAAGTTCTTTATTCTAGCCTAGCCTTTTCTTTGTCCCGCAATCTATCTTCAATACCTCCACATTAAATATGGGGACATTATAGGCTACTGTAGAATTTTTTATTTGATGATGCTGAAAGAAAATCTAGGCTATTACCTATGTGACCATGTCACAATTGTGAGGAAACAGATATTTTATGAAAGGTCACACATGAAAGGTCAAACACTAATCATGTCTAGGGTTAGTCATGTTATGTCAAACACCATGTCAACTACAAAGCCTGACCAAGCCAATCAGGTAGGCGCCATATAGAGATTATCATACAATAAAAACACAAATTAAACACAAAATACAGCAGGAAATTTTATATTATGTTTGTCCTTAATAAATATATTTTGACTGTGCTACAAAATATCTTTCTGTGCATCTGCATTCTCACATGTGCTCCTTGAAGGAAAATGTAAGTGTAGAGCCCTGCTTTGCTACACAGTTCTTTATAGATCTATCCTCTCAAAGTGCACTAAATTGCTGCATTTAACATTTTCTTCCAGAGGGGCATGCCCCCGGAACCCCCTAGAATGTCCGAGGTCACAAGCCAAAGGCCCATTTTCAGCCAGGAAAAACCCTGAAACATTTATTTATAAAAATATTCACTCAACACTCAAATGGGATTATAAGGAATATCAAAAACACATAATATAATTATAATAATAAAATACAACTTTGTGTGCAAACCATCATATAAGACACAAATATGTGCTCTCCTAATCCAGCATTATGCATTAAATAATAAAAGTTTGTACAGGTGAATGCTTATCCTATACTACTCTAGCCTATGCTACTCTAGCCTAACTCGCCACGTCACTGAGCTGGGATCAGCTGGTGTCCTCCTGGGCTAGCTCCTCTCCTGTGACAGTTAAACGAGTGGCGCGGCCAAGGGAGCTACCAGCAGTGCTTGTAGAGTTGAATTCCTCTGTTGAGATCCTTTTCTTATTTGACGCATTGGAATTAGTAAAATGTGATAAAGCTTTACTTCCAAGGAAATGGAAGACTTAATTGATGTCTATGATGAGATATTTAATCGAGAGTCTGAACTGGTCTATTTACCTCCAGGTAAATAGCTGCCTGCAGAACGCTGCAAATGCAATGTCTATGAGGGGACAGTTGATCATCTGAACTGGTGCACTTTCAATATCTTCGGTGTATCTTCGGAGTATGAACAATTATAGTAGCCTACGGTACAGTGGCAGAGTGACAGCTCCGTTATTCACATGAAGTGGAATGAGAGCGTTATTAAACTGACTTTAAATTGATTCTGTATGATTATATCTGTATGCTGTATTGGCTTAGCTGAAAAGCGTTAGCTAATTATATCTTATCATGCTTCCAAAGCTAGCCCAGAAAAACGCCATCTTAAACAAAGGTGAACAGTCAGTATCTCGACGGAATATACTTTTTTTTTAATGATATGCAGTTGCACTGTAAGATCTGAAAAATCTAAAGCATAGAAGTTGTGAATCCACCTTCGTTTGATATCTGTTTAGTTTGGATAATGCATGACACTGCACTTTAAATTTCAACTCTGAGTCGTCTTCTGCGAGTGGAGCTAGTGGCAACATCAAAGTTTGCTGCTTGAGTTGTGCCCGCTTCCTCGCTACTAGGAACCAGGAACGCATGTAAAATCAAGCGTTACCAACTCCACACGCAGCATCAACTGATTGTTTTGCGTGTTTCACGGGCAGGCTAAGGCAGGAGAGACTGCCTGAGCAAATTCTTTCCAAAAATTATTAATAAAATTAAACAATACGTTTAACCGACAAGTATTTATGGTGCCGACTAGCGATAGTCCCAGCGTTTAACTATTTAACAGATTTATCACGCACATCCCTTGTCGGTACTACCGAGTACTGATTGAGGTACCAGATCGGTACCTTAGAGCACGTAAAGAGAGAAGATTACATCATCCCTGCACAGCCTGCAGCTTGTCCAATGTTCAACACAATCACGGATACGGCAAGCCAAAAGTACTCACAGGTTTACCTATATTCTGTACTTTAATCCCATTTATAGTTTCGTTGTTCATGGAAGTATATAATTATAATTATTATTTACAGTTTGGAGTCTTTATGCCAAAGGGATAAATATATTTTTATTTTACCGTGTTGTGCATCTATTCATTATTCTGGAAATTAAGCGGAATATGCACGATACCATCAAGGGGACTCAAACAATACACGGCAGGGACCCAATCGAGGGCACAACAACGCATTTCCAACTCCCGACAAAACATGCCAGGTGTTCGTGTAAAACACTACGTACTTGCAGTTGAGACTGGAGCAACAGCCCGCTGTAGAAGCAGACACAGCAAACTCTTCAAAATTAGGTCACATGTGCACAGGTCTCCGGTGTTGAACACAGGTAACTAGGCCTTTTGTTTATAGCAGCAGTATTTACAACTTCCTTGTTTCATATTTAACCCTGTAGGCTACAACTACAATTAATATCACTATTGAAAGTCTGCCATGCTAACGTAAACTAACGTATTCTGCTTCGGAGAACGTAGAATTCATACACAGCGTAGGCTACTAGCAGGGTATGGGGTGTTTGGGAAAGCTTAAATTAGGCTAAAGGCTAAAGTAGAACTCCTAATACATGTTGTTTGTAAAGAGTCAGTCAGGCAGATTTTTCCACAAGCAACATAAAATTATTGTAATGTTATTACAGAGAGTAAAGTACCGAAAAAAGGTATCGTTAGGTACCGGTACTGAATTCAAGGTACCGGACCGGCACCGGTATCAATTCAAATGTGAACGGTACCCAACCTTATAGAAGATAGAATAGATTATATTGTTGAGAACTCACAATAACATTAAAAAGTGCTTTCGGCAGCACACTGATATACTTCCATAAAGATGGACTGCTAAGGGGCATCACTTGTTTGCTATGGTCAAGAGATTCTAATAACAAACGATTTTTAACTAACGCTATTTCATATACTGATCAGCCATAACATTATTAGCAAGTGAACATTTTGTCCTCAAAGGTGATGTGTTAGAAGCAGGAAAAATGGGCAAGAGTAAGAATTTAAGTAAGTGACTTCTACAAAGGCCCAAATTTCTTTTTTTGAGATATCGCCATTTGGTGTAGGACAAACCACGATTCGGCCTGTGTCTCGTTCACAGTGTCAACTTGTAGGCTTATCTAGTGATAAGGTAAGATCAGGAAGAACAATGTTCGTGACCAGTCTCTGTCAAGTGACATTGGACAGATGCGCATACTCCAGGGGTGTTCCTGTGGTTTTATCACCCACAGTGTTGTTTAACACTAGAACCGCCAATGGGTAAAATGTACCCGTGCGCCAAGATACAGTGTTTCTACTGTAGTTCCAAAATGTAATCTGTCATTGTATTGATTGTCTTCTAAAATTAATTTGTTTAATTATCTGTGTTTTGGTGCTGTAGTGCTGTAGCATCTTAAAGAACACGCAAATATAGGCTATTTATGAAAGCATCCCAAAATCAAAGATCCCACTTGTTAGGCATTTCGGCTAATTTAAGATAATTCTAGCAACACTGCGGTAGTCGAGAACCGCTGTTCATCCACGTCAATAGTGTGTGTAGCATAAAATGCAGTTTTGTATGAATCTCACCAACACTTTGATCGCAAATGTGTCCGTGGTGCAACGCGATCGTCTCCTGCTTATCATAAGCAGAAAGGAAATGCAGGAACCGAAATCGGTTACTTGACAGCATTGAGATTATAAATGTATTGAATCATTGCTTGAACCAGAAACTTTCCACCTCTCAGTGTTATTTCCCCAGTATACACCCCTCACATAGAAGCGCATTCAACTCGTGACAACTATCACATCCGAGGATGCTCCGTACGCTACACGCTGTGTGCGCTTCAGCCAGTGTACACTTTCTGACTGCAACATCAGAGAAACATGAAAGCTGTGTGCACAGTGTATGCGCATGCACCCACCATAGGCGATATAATGTGCCGTGCCGTTGACTTTAGACCAGGCTTTTGCTGATAACTGATAACCGTGCAATCACTTTCCGCTGCCTCAAGACAGCAATGCGCTAACACCACACCACCATGTTAAGACCATGGATGCTCAAATGGGCGTAAGTGCATTTGCCATTTAAACAACCTGGGCACTCGGCCGTGTTGGTCTGCAACTTGCGTTCATGTGTTCATGCTTTGCGCCGCACCACGTGTAAGATAGGGTATTAAGTACCTATAACTAGCAGTGGCATCGCTTGCTCCTTAATGTATTCTAGCTGCCTTAAATTATTTTTAGACCCATGGGTTATTTGATTGCTTAATTGCATAAAGGCCTGATATACCTGTAGAAGAGGCAGACCACTTAAAGAAATCTTGTTAGCCCAAAATAACCCTATGGGCATTACCAAGATGGCTGCCAAATGGCCAGACTTACCTATAAGGACTTTGATAGCTAGCAAGTGTATTCAAAGTGAACAGAGACAAGACAGTACGTGTAGCTTCTACTCTGTACGTGAACCTTTTAGTTGCTGTCAATAGGTAGTCTGGAGTAAGCTACTGTGTGTTCTGCTGGGTTTCAGATGTTGACACATTTTCCTGAAACGAGCATCGCACAGTATCCCTTGTACACTTACTAAAAAGTACATATTAACAAGCAGTGCCCCCCTAAATCTCAAACTCTAGAGGTGCCACTGGCAACTAGCCTTAAATCCAAAGTCACAGCCTGCATAAAGCTAAAGAAATGTGCTGGAGTTAAGCTCCTCTCTCCTCCCCAAAGTAATGCCAGTGCATGTGGTGTGAAGAGGCTATAGGCCGGCTCTCCACAGAGGAAGTGTACTGTAACATGTACAGTGTCTGGCACAGGCAAGCACTCGAAGCCAAAATCACATTTAGCATGTCCACCCATGGGTAGTGGCACAACATGTCTCCCCCCCGCTCAGCACTACTTTCTGACACCTCACCTCATTGTGTGTCAGGTTCACCACTGTGGTTCTTGGTTTGGTGAGCCTGAAGAATGTGGCTGTGTCTTTTGCCGAGACAGTGAAGAGTTCAGCGCCAATCTTCACCGTCATCATGTCCAGGCTGATCCTAGGGGAATACACAGGTATGTGTGGCCAATAACAAATGAGTTATGCTAACTGTGTTTCTTCACATCTTCACTAATACATTAGTCAATGCACTACCCGCCGCCATAATATGCATACTGTAAACACAGTATGCGTGTGTGTGAATGTACAGTATATGCCAGAAAGGTTAGTTCTTATGACATATGGTGACTTGGATATGAATTAATTACTGAAATATAAGGATGGCATACATTACTGTCTATGCACCAGTGTGATAATTACCTGCAAGAATGGCAACAGAAAATATAAATCAGTCACATTTGTTTGTAATGTTCCAAATCGCTCTAGATTCAGTTGAAACCCATTGTGAACCAGGCTTAGGCTATATATCACATCACATATAACATACCATAGGGCATCAGTACTGGAATGAAATGATGTCAAAGTAGCTGTCGTAGCTGAGGACATTTTCCCTTTGGTCTTTGTCTAATATGAACATCTCAGTCATGCTTCATTCATACAGTAGAGCAGTTCCTTTGTGTCATACGTTTCTGTCAGGTCAAGGTCGTTTGAATTGTGCCAACTGCCAGGTAATGGGGTGTGTGTGTGTGGGGGTGGGGGTGGGGGTGTGTCCTGTAGGTCTTTGGGTAAACCTCTCCCTGTTCCCTGTCATGGCGGGCCTGGCTCTCTGCACAGCCACTGAGCTCAGCTTCAACATGCTGGGCTTCTCTGCTGCCCTCTCCACCAACATAATGGACTGGTACGTGACATGGCCATTTAAAGTGATGTTCTGGTGAAGCCATGCCTGTATAGTTGACAGTGTACTTCAATAGTGCATTCACCTGATGGTGTGACCCAGATACTATCGACTTTTTTCACTTAAAACTCCATTCCATTGCATGTGTTGTTTTTATAAGGGGGAAGTAAGTTACTGGGCTGGCTAATTTGCTAGGTGAGGCAATTATGGCAAGTGAATTTGTCTTGAAATATAAATATAAACAATAATTATATTTGTCTAATAAGAAATTAATGTGGTGTTCAATGTTGTTGATGTGATGTGTAACAGCCCCTGGTGTGAAATTAATTCAGATGCAAAGAGATGCAGCTCTGTAAACACACAAAATAAGCCCTGAACACATTGTCATCTCTCCTGTCTCCAGTTTACAGAATGTGTTCTCCAAAAAACTACTGTGTGGAGAGACATACAAATTCAGGTAAGAAACTATGACAACAAGAGGCTTTCTAAATCATCCTGGCCTACACCTCTCCTCATTTAGCTGGTTTGTTGTGCTTTATAGTCCTCCAGAACTGCAGTTCTACACCAGTGCTGCAGCCATCATAATGCTAATACCTGCCTGGATATTCCTCTTGGTAAGTCACACTTTGAGCCTTTCCTTGAACATTTCATTAAATCATAAAAGATATTGGCATCTAATACATTTAGAGCACACCCATTCTATATACTGACAAAGTGCAGGACATCTCTGTTCCAATCAATAGAGCTATTGCTATGCATTCTCTGTATTGATTGTTTTTCTTTAGGCATTTCACTGAAAATACAATACAGTTGTTCCCAATGTTGAAACATGTTAATTGGGAGTAAGGAGTGTTTGGTTTCAGGCTGTTCCATCAGTCTAGATTCTTAGGTTGGAGCACTTTGAATCAGACAGGACGTACTGTACTTTAACACGGTTCAGCATTCATCTATGTTCAGGAGGGTGTAACTTTTAATCTGTTTATTTTAGTGCTGGGACGATTAGTCGACGTAACCGACATCACCGGTTACTAAATACGTCGATTTGCTAAATGCACCGTCGACTTGGAAAAATATACCTATATAACTATGCTTCGATCTGAAAAATAGTGCCGTCAATGGACTATGAGAGGCAGCTATGAGCTGCGAACGAATTTAGTAATCCTGAAACCAAAAGAAGAAGACAAATGTGTGGCATGGTGTGTGTTTGTGTGTACCTATCCTAATACAACCGCTGATATGTCTGTAGCAGATTAATTTGGCCCGGTTTATAGCCTGTGACGTGGTAAATACCAGACGAACAGCAGCTAACAATGTTAGCGTTAGCACTCTGCTAGATGCAGCGCGTCACATGCATTGGTGCAAAGCATCAACGAAA
>JAODLL010039421.1:0-21327 GCA_026546735.1 Forbesichthys agassizii
CTCTCTCTCTCTCTCTCTCTCTCTCTCTCTCTCTCTCTCTCTCTCTCTCTCTCTCTCTCTCTCTCTCTCATGCACACTTCATTTCAGGTGCTGTTGATCATAGCGTGATTCCCAGACTGAACCACACACACACACACACATTCACACAGGCAAGATACACAGCATAATTCTGCATGTGGAAATATGCACACACACATCCTTCGAGGTAATCCATGTTTTGGGGGAGTCAGCATTTGAGGCAGTATGTATACAGAATGTGTGTGTGTGTGTGTGTGTGTGTGTGTGTGCGTGTGTGTGTGTGTGTGTGTAGCGTTTAGACTGCAAGTTAAAAGGCCCATAGGACCCTGTGTTTGACACACATCCAGGCACACCCGATACACTGCATGCAACCAGCCTTGCCTTCTCAGCACTGAGACTGGCCTGGCAGGGCTGAAATTACAGCAGCAGCCAGGCTCCACATCTCCCTCCCTCTATTCTCCACACATGCCAGACAGAGGGGAGGAAAGAATAACAGGCCTCTGGCCTCTCTCTCTCTCAGAGAGGCAGGCAGACAGGCAGACAGGCAGGCAGAAAGACCGACAGGCAGAGAGGCAGGCAGGCAGGCAGACAGGCAGGTAGACAGGTAGGTAAGAAACTGAGAAAGAGCAGCTTGAACCACCACCAAATGCAGCGACAACACAAGACTGGAAGGAGCAAGAAGTGAGGAAGAGGAAGAATAGAAGGAAGAAACACGAGAATAAAATGAATGTTAAAAGTAAATGAGGTTTAAAGTACAGAGGGTGGCCATAAGAACAGCTTGAAGTCAATATCCTAATGCTTAAAAAATGAGAGGTAAACTAAGAAAGAAACAAGAGCAACAAAATGGTCTTACATTTATATTCACAGATTTATTTTGCCTTGTATGAGTTACCAGCTGTGTACAAAATATAATAAATATAGAAACGTACGCTAAGAAGCTAATCATACCATAGCATAACAGTTAATGTGGAGGGAAAGGGATGACACAGCATATCTGCTGTATGATGTAAAAATGGAAAAACATTTATTCCTTACTGGTGTGTAAATTATCAGTTTTCCCCATGAGGACAATATGAAAGGGTTGATAGTAGGTACATATTTCAACAAAGAGAGAGAGAGAGAGAGAGAGAGAGAGAGAGAGAGAGAATCAGGAATCAGCATAGGGCAACTCAGGCCCTAGCGTGAGTTAGGAGATGTGTTTTTGCTGATGCTATCTGTCCTGCAGTAAACAAACCTCTGAATCAAAACAGCCTGGTCTGGGGACACAATGAACACCGGCACATTCTAAATTAAAAACACACGGCGGACCCCACACATATCCGTGCAGTGTACACTACACAGTACCTTCTCTATCCTCTGCCCCTCTCAAAATGGCCTCCAACATGTGCTACCTATACGCTAGCTTTACTTCTACACATTCACCATTCAGCTCGATTGTCGTGCGGCTCTCTGCATTCCCCCATGCCCTCTGTTGACGCAATCATTCCCTATCATATTCCTCGCTGTGCTCCTGCTGCCTTGCCTTTATGCAATGATCACAGGCACACTACCACACACATCCCACATCATACCGTTCCCGCTTCATCATCCCCTTATTCTCAACAAAAGGCCGGTCTTTGCCTCGTCTCGTCCAAACCAGCATCATTGTGTCGAGCCGTAGAGACAGCGAATATAGCGGTATACCAGTGTGTGTGTGTGTGTGTGTGTTTGTCCTGAGATGCTATACTGTATGTACAGTATTGTAAACAGCAATTTAATTTTCAACGTGAGCCGATAATTCCTGTTTGCAGCGTAAACTGCTCCGCCAGCATCCTTAGATTCTGCGTAAGCCGGTCGGGTTAAGCAGACTTGTATTTGCTCTGTGGGTCTGTTTACTGTGATTGTTGGGCCTGGTAGCTACAGAATGCCACTGAATGCTGCCAAAGCCTGGTCATATCCCACATACACCCACAACAGCCTTACAGTAATAGGAATGCGCTGTCCGATCTAATAAACTACAGTAACTACAGTATAGATTTTGAACGCCTGGATGTCTAAGACTTATGTTTATTGGAGAGCGCGCGCCTCCTAGAGACAATATTTAAAGTGTGTCATGACAACATGCATCAAGCATTGCCACGGAGGTCATATTTCGTTATACATCAGCTATGCCGCTGCTCAATTCCCGGTGTTTACCGTCTGTGTGAAGGGGTGTTGGACCACCGTAATGGCTGCACGGCGCTCGCATCTGAAATCAATCTGTGATGCAGCCGTAATTAATAGTTCCTCCCCAGACATTCTTATTGAGTGATTTATCGAAACGTCCTCTCTGCTCCAGCGTGAGCAAGGTGCTTGGCTGTGTGTGTGTGCGTGTGCGTGTGTGTCTGACTAACTTGGAGAGGATTAGGATACATTAGCGGGTTCTGCATTGTAATGACATTCCTTAGTGTGTGCTGTCTGTTCCCCCTTGTGCCTCGTAGGCTAAGAAGAGCGTGGAAGCCTCAAGTCAGCAGGTTTGCACCATAACACCCCCCACCCCACCCCTCACCCCCCCTCCTCCACACACACACCTTCACCACCACCCCTTCCACCCAGTCAGCGTGGTCAGCTGAGGTTAACAGGAAAAGAAAAGACAAACGTGAGACGCTGGTGGCCAAGGGGGTAGAGTATAACAAAATGCAAGCAAGCGAAATGTATTTCTATAAACACAGAAAAGTAGTCACGAAGTGCTGTACAGAGAAATAAACAAAAGACACGAAAATATACACCTCATATGAGACATGCAATACAAATAAAGATATGACTAAAAACCAAACAATAGAATCAACCATGTCAGCACCTGTTGTCAAAGGCCAAAGGGGGGGGGGCTTGTACAATATGGAGACAAGCAACGAGGGACCCACACCCCCACCAACCCCAGCCGAGTGGTAACAAAGGCGTGGCTTACGTACGGTCTCAGAAGAATTTACTTGGCCATTTGCCGCAAAATGAAGGATGAAAAAAGAGGCTGGCTAGTGTGGGTAGCTGTGACGTTGCTAAAGCGTTGATATGAATTCATACGGCAGCCTGACAGTTGCAGAAGCGTGTCAGATTGATTCCATACACGAGGCTGCAGGAGGCACCAGCAGCATTGGGTTACACCTCTGTTCCCCGCTGAGGGAAAACACAGACAGCTCTGTGTGGATCTGTGGGGCCCACAGGACACACATCACAACCTATGGAAATGTATGAAGACATGTAGAAACAGACAGGGAAAGGAAGTGAGGGAATAGTGACATTGAAGGAGAGGAGAAAAGGATGAAGTGTGTGTGTGTGTGTGTGTGTGTGCATGTGCGAGTGTGTGTGCCTGCATGTGCGTGTGTTTTCTGCTTGCGGATGCTGCGGACGGTAACGTAAAACCTCCCATGTGTTTTGACATTAGAAGAGTGATGGAATGTTTTTATACCAACAGAAACGCCAGACGATTATATTAAACCCCTTCCTAGACGTAAATAAAGGGTCTAGAGAGGCATCGCTTTCTCCTCGCGCAGATAAAGTTGCTGACGAAAGGCAGAGAGAAAGACAGACAGGCGTACATACAGACAGACAGAGATAAAGACAGACAGGCAGGTACAGACAAGCATACGCGAGACAGATAAGCTGGCATGACAAGGAGAGAAGCAGATATAGGCAAACGGCAGAGAGGCAAACAGATACACCAACAGGCATGCTGACAACAAATAGTCCGACAGAGGCACAGGCAAACAGCTGGACATGGAGGATGTGCTGTCTGCATATTTTGGATGAGCACACAGGATAGAGGGGGTTAGAAGTCTGCACGTTAGGAATGGGACGCCGCGCTCATGTGTGAGCCTGACCTCGGCTGACCCTGGTGACTGTACCGAGGCCATGAGAGCGAATGACCACCAATACACAGGCCTGTCTATGCTGCAAACCAACAACATGAATAGGAATGGGAAGTGGTTTCCTCCAGGGTTTACACTAGTCTCTGGCAAGGTCAGGTTCATGGTGTGTGTGTGTGTGTGTGTGTGTGTGTGTGTGTGTGTGTGTGTGTGTGTGTGCGCGTGCGTGTGTGTGTGTGTGAGTGGGTGTGTACCAAGCTCGACCCATGAATCAACCAATTCAAGATTGATCAATGCTATGGAAGACTAATTATGTGTTTAGCGATTACATTTTTCAATGAAAATGAAAATAAGCATTTTCCTTAAAAGGGAAAGATTTCCTTTATAGTTTCAATGTCACTTGATCTAACCCATTTTGCTCCACACAAAGACCTAGTGTAAAAGTACCACAGCCCCTTGATCTGTTGAACAAGTGACACAACAGCGATCTATCTGAGGAGTGTGATATCTGCTCCTCTGCAGCTGATAAAGCACTAAACACCTTTGCCATTTTTGTGATATGGTTGCCTGGGGTTGTATTTGTTGACGTCTCCACGGGGTTCATGTTTAGAAGATGCAACGTTAATGTCTTGTTTGTATGGTCTATGTGATGAAAAGATGATAGCTGAGAGTGTGTTTATGGTTAATGTGTCTTGTTTCACACAGTAGTTATACTTTGCTGGAGTCACATTACATCAGCACACAAGTTGCTTCAAATTTCTATATGATTCTATATGATATATATAAACGTGATTTATTTTACTAGCACAACCTGACTGCATGTATAAGCATTTGGGTTTATAATGCAGGTCGACTCTTTAAGCCTTTATAAACTTTGACCTTAAAGACATATTTAGCTACTGGTAGATAGATTTAGTTGCCAGCATGTGTGTCTATCGATTAAAACCATATTATGTTTAGCAACTTTGTCTTTTTCTTTCAAAGTATAGACACGTCTGACTTTACTGAGGTTACCGTTTCTAAAAATATTTGACATGATTTGGTTGTCAATTGAACTGCAGCAGAGCAGAATGTTCCTCAATACTAAAGTTAGCAGTAAGGGTTGTGCTGCACACCATTATAAACTATATGACAAACATGATAAATAAATAAATAATCCATATTTGTAATGTTTAAGCAGAGGGTAGGAATCGACACATGTAGAATGTTTCATGCAAGTTCAAAGGTTTATTCCCAAACTGCAAGCAAACAGGTAGGATTGAACACCAACACAAACAATGAAAAACAAAGACAATTGAAACACAAGGGCTTAAAACTGGAAAACAAGACAGACATTTATTTGGGACAACGAGGGGCAGGTGAAACCAATTGACAATCAACACAGGCTGGGGTAGACTGTGGACTGTGTCAATGCTTTAGAAATTAAACTTTTACATTAGGGACATATGCGTTGCTTGGCAATGTGGCCTGAAAGAATGCCTACACAGTAGCATTGCTCCACTCCAACCTCTGTTCTCCTGATTTCGTGTAACCTGCGCACCCCTGCCTGTCTGTTTTCACATCCATGCCCCCCCGCCCCCATCCACCTCCAAACACAGGAAGCTTCTGGTAGAAAACAAACTTATGCGGCAGGCCACTTTAAAGTGAGAGTATCAAAAGGGAGAATAAATACGGGAGAGAGAAAATCGCAGCGGAACAAAGTGAAGCAAAATTAGCGTGGCTTCAGAGCAGTGCTCTGGCTGATGTCCATGTTGATAGAAAGGCTTAGCCACCTCTGATGCTATCTCTAGACTATTAGATGGCCGGGGTTAGGATTGTTGCTTTGATTATGCTAGGCAGGGTGTAAAGCAGCTCGCCTGTGTTTCCTATTCCTGGCTGGGTAATCGCCTGGCAGGCCAGTAGAGATTAGTATGTGTGTGTGTGTGTGTGTGTGTGTGTGTGTGTGTGTGTGTGTGTGTGTGTGTGTTTTCAAGCTTTCAAGCTGTTTGATTTGCCACCTCCCTATGTACACTAGTCATTGATCTCTCACTGGCCTAATCCACATCCGCTAATCCACACAAAGAAGCAGTTGTATTAACAGGGGACGTGTTCATCTCTACAACTGTAGGTCTATGACTTAATTTGCCAAGCTATAAAGCAGGAGCACAAAGTGATGATTAAAAGGCAGGGCGGGTATAATAACTGTGCTTTTGAAATTATGATTATGTTTATTATCCCCTCTCTCAAAATTGTGGGCCTCTTCTGGGAGGGCAAAGGCTGCCAGCTGCAGGAGCTGATTACATTAATAAGTGATGCAGTATAACTTCGAATCAGGGATCAAAACGTCATCGCAGCCTTATAGGCATCGAGGACATTTCAAAGACTTCTGCGTACACACAGTACAGTTGGCTACATGCCCACTGATGCAGCAAAGTACACAACACCACCACCCCCCCATCCCACACACACCCTTATGTAACAGTGCATCAAGAACATATACCACACAATAATATACACATGTTGCACAAAATAACACAAATGTATTCCCATTATGTGTCAACAGTGCTTAAGTTATACCCTATATACGCGGCTCAAAACGCCATCCATACACACTGAGATAAAAGCGAGAGACATTTCCCAACAAGTCTTAGCAGCTTTATTCCAGAAAGTTCCTAAGCACTGATTTATCTGTTGGAATGTCTTGGGGAATCGCAGCCTGCATACTAAACAGCTTGGAAATAGGGTGACCAGGAGTGGGGAGGGGGGGGTTGTGGAGGGGTGCAGAAGACAAACATCTTAATGGAGGAGGAATAAAGTTGTTCCTATAATATAAGCGTGGGGACAGGCAGGGTTGTGTTCCCTGGCCCTGACATGTTGACAGCTTTACGCCCGTGGTGTTGTACTTTACTGCAGCTTGGATAAACCCTAAGCCACCTTCTCTCCCGGATGGCTTACATAAACTTAGACCCAGGAAAAAAAAAACCTGAAGCGTAAAAGCTCAATTATGAACACTTAAAGAATGGTTGGAAATAAAGTTGCTATACTACCTAACATTTAAGTCTTCACTGTCGACAGGTTAGCAGGTTAGCCAACCCTTGCATGGTGACGCTGGTTTAGCCCGTCAACATTTCTGGACCTTCTGGCTCCCTTAAGGGGGCCCATCTGTTTTCAAACTGCCTTATGGGTCTAAAGTGCGTATAAGTGGATGGCCGGCTTACAGTGGAATATGTCTGGGTCTGTTTAAAGGGTCAACTCCCTCTCTGAGAGGTCACATGACCCCAACGCTATTTGGCAATGTCTTGTGGACCACTCAATTGCCACGGAAACAGACTCAATCTGAATACATCCGTTCAGTGCATTCTGTCTCATTAGAGCTTTGATGGGGTGGCAACAGTTTATTCTTGTCCAATATAAACACATGGACAGGCATGCCAGTGTAGCCTTTGAAAATAGATTATTACCTTTGCGGGTCAGTCAGCAAACAGGCTGTCAATTACCCCTCTGTGAGGTGCTCTCATCCCTAAAGATGCACTGTAGTCTAACATCCACGCTGATGCTAGTTATCACGTGTTCATATATACCACTATGCTTTCCTTGATGCTGCTAATATGTGGCGTATGTGGGGCAAAACCACATCTTCATTTTACACAAGTAGAGTCTCTTCTCAACCAGAAGACGCTGATAAAGCGTGGCTTGAAAAGTACGCATTCGCCAACCAAAGACAAATATGCACGTGCAAAGAAACAGTGTTCGGAAGGTCCAGCTGTTAAAGGAATACATACAACTTAGACGTTTATGGCCATGCTACTTTTAGGGCCATGGGAGAATATACTGTTGAAACATTCTCATTGCACTTTTATAATATAAATGTGTCAGGTTAAACCACATGTATACAGTATCTGCCCCAATTGACTGATTCAAGTTTGTCTTGTCATCACAAAAAACATCTCTTCTCCCGCTCCTCCTTTCCTCTATTCATTCATTTCATTCATTCTCAAAGGGGACTACTCCACTAAGTCAAAAGCAACCGTCTGGTAGATGCTCTTTACATGAGCGAAATAGCACCACTGTTCTCTTATTAATGGATTAATTTCTTGACAGTAAACTTCTTAGAATCCTCTCACTTGAGTTTTCTCTTAATTTGTGATAATACACTCTATGCTGTCCCTGTTACTCATGAATGGAGGATATTTACGGAGTGACATGTTTCTGAAATGCAAGCTCATCTCTTTTCTCTGCATAAAAAGCCATCCATACAGACATCAAGGGTTTAGCTTGTATGCAGAAATAATCAAATAAAACAGAGCCTTGCAGTTTTTCAGTAATTATTCTAATTCACACAATTGAAATACTTTTCAGCAAACTGTCATTTTCCCTTTTGTTACCGCGTGAGGAGACAGTATTATTGTTTTTTCTTTCAGAAGAGAAGAATGGCCTGGTTGCATGCAGCAGTAGGATCAGTGTGGTGCTCAGATTTTAGTAGAGTATAAATAGCGTGAAAAGAGAGGATGTACAAAGACAGGAGCGTCCTGCTCAAGGGCATGTTATTGGACAGTTACCCTGCATATGCATGCCTTGATGGGCGCTAACATTTGTTGGCAAGCATCCAAACAAATGAAGAGTTGGGGGGCAGAGAGAGAGAGAGAGAGAGAGAGAGAGAGAGAGAGAGAGAGAGAAACAGGATCAGACAAAGCAATACAGTACATTAGAACAGTGTATTTTTACATTTTAGAGCCACAACCCCCCATGATGGTATAATTAATGGTGTAACTAAGCTGCATCAAAATAATAATTAACACCATTAAAGCATGCATAATCATTTTATTAACTACAATAGACTAAAAGTAGACACCTTTTCCAAATTGAAATATAGCAGCTTGTAACACCACAATACTTTGACAACCATTGCTCAGGTTCCTTGGACATTCGTTTGTTAGTAAGTAATATATTTTTAGATAAAAGGGGACACAATTAAGTGGGAGGGACCTAAACAATTGACATTTGCACATAGGAACAGGGAGTTAATTAAAGGAGGTGAAGGAGGAGGGAAGAAAATAAATTATAGGAATTATGTCTGGGGATTTGAAAAACGGAATATGTCTTATTGGGGGAGGAATGGGAGAGTTATGATAACAGGAGATGAAGAAACTGGTTTCCACTTAGTTCCTGTTTGCACAATATGCCCTCTCGGCCACTGATCATGCAACTACTTTATGAAACAATGCAAGAATGTCTAGTCTGAGATTAACCCTGCTATAGATTTACAACGTAGGGATTAATTTGCAACAATACAACAATGCAACCTTAAGCAAAAATGCACTAACTACAGTAAATGACAAAAGAAAAACTTGATACATTGGAATTGGAATTAAAAATGTATACGACTGGCCCGTATTAGCTCAGTAGCTAACAAAAATTTATTTTTTAATATTTCATTTTTTTTCTAAATGTTTTATTCTATTTTGTTATATTCTACGATATAGAATTTCTCTATTCTTCTTCACAATAAAAATGGCACTTTTTACATTTACATTACATTACGTTTATATATTTAAAAATACATACAGGACAATCTTTCAACATCTCTTTCTCACTTATCAGAAGTGTGCTGGTTCACTGTGATGTTATTAACCAGGTATGGTTGTGTGTGTTTCCACTGTAAAACACCACATATGTGATTTAGTGCCCTAATCTCTCAACAGGAGAGAACATTGTTGAACATTGTTGTCTTGCCGGTCGCACCAGGAGCTGTTGTCAGTTGCAATGTCAGGCGTCACAGGTCAATAAGCTGATGCTGGAATTGTGACACAGCCTAACCTCAATGCCACTCTGACACATACTGTGTACAGGGACCTCCGCCTACTCTACTGCTCCATAGGAATGCATTGGTCTACCATGGGCTACCCCCAGTATTAACAAATTACCTGTAATAACCAGTACTGTATACAGTAAGGTTTACAACTGCATAGGATATTTTTATTTCTCTAGAATATTGGGATATGTGTTACAAAGCCACAGCAAAACCAATCGAACAAAGATGAGACACCGTGGATATGTTTTTGTACCATTACAATAGTGGGAAATCTACTGGTGCTGGTGACGTAAATTGGTTTATGGTATGTATACATAGTTACTATGTTAACAAACACTACTTAAAAAGAGATAACATCTGAAAGTTAAAAAGAAAAATGACACAAACTACAAAAAAAGCATACAGTTGCATTTCACGAACAGTTGTCACCAAAAAGCTATATTTATATAAAGTTATATTACAGTATTGGACTGTGTGTGTGTGTGTGGAGAAAGTGGGGGGCAGGGGTGGGGGGAGAAAAGAGAAGTGACCACAGAAGACACATTGGTGCATTCCAGAGTGAGGGCATGTGAATCACAGTGCTGACAACAAGGAGACACCCTGAACGTCCCAGACGGGGAAGTTAGATGTGACTAACTGAGATTTGATCTGATAAGGTACGAAGAGTACAGTCCATCTGACATTTTTTATTCTTTGTTTAATTCACAATATTTAAATAGTTGATTGTGTTAATCACTTTTTATTCAGTGACACACTGCCTTTTAATTATAATAAAGGTGAAATGAGTGAACCCAAATATAGAAACCTAATAAATATTGCTGTTTTAAGTTGCAACTTTTTTTCAAATTGACTTTTTAATGATGTCTTTGTGTGTTTCTGTCCCTCTGAAATACAGCTGGATACATTAAATACTCACACACATGGATATCCCAAAGACACTGTGTGCGTGTGTTTGTACGTGTGCATGTGCGTGTGCATGTGCGTGTTTGTGTATTAACAGCACTTAGTTTAGAGCAGAGACTTGCTGGGCTCTAGTGTGACAGTGAGATGAGTTTCAATGGGTCAACACAAAAGTGAAACTGACCAGTCACTTTCCAACACAGGGCAGCACTTGCTGAGAAGCTGCATGCTCACACAATGCCACCTCTGTGGCCAATACAGCCGCTGCATACGTTTGCTTTGTATCCCTCATCACATGTGGTCACAATCCAGAGCAGAAGAAAAAGAGCTCACATTCTCTAAAAAGCCATCCACTATTTTGCTTCTGTTGCTGTTTATTTGTTGCTATTGGTTACTGAAGATGATGGATAGCGAATAGGCAGGGGAGAAGTAGATAGAAAGTAAGATCTTTGTTGAGGCGATGTCCTGTTACAGAGAGAGCAGGTCATGGAGGATGTATTTCACAAAGCACCATTCAGCTGGTGCTCTCACAGCCAGGCGTTTGGAGGTTACCTGCGCCTGCCTGTTACCAACCTACTCCTCAAGGTTATCTCCCATCATGTTTATTTGATCTACAGGCCTCAGTAGCACAGTATGACTTGTCAGTATAACCCTAACCCCTAACCCTAATTGTTTTGAGGGACCCCCATCAAATGGCAACTTTAAGATATGTATCTTTTGAACATAAAGGAACTTGTTCAGTGCCACATTAACTTGACCTCTCAAAGGCCAACTTAAGTGTTTTCCCTTTGAACCGTCAGACACAGCATGCATTGTCACACAGAGCCTTGTGCTATGCGGGTGCAGAGGCATTCACGTTGCAGCGGCAACATTGCTAGGCTGTTCTGAGGCTTAGCGGAGGACCTGACGTGACTTCTTCAAGCACGAGGCCAGACAATGCCACCCTGTAGTGCCAACCGCAGCATGACACAGCCACTTAAGAGATGCCACCCGTGCTTATGACCAGATGCCGGGAGCAGGCGCCCCTTTGGCCACGCCAGAACCCTGATGAGTCCTCTTGAACAAGGCATGAAAAGAATATCATTACAAAGAGGGAGGAGAGGGCGTAGGGGCATACGGACAGAATGCAGCTGTTCTCACAGGAGCATCAGGGATTTTATTTTGTGTCTTTGTGTGATCGCAGGGCAGAACTCTACGGAGAGCAACTCTCGCTGTTTTATCTGCTAACTGCATCGATTTCTCTCTCTCCTTTTCTCTCCCTCGCTCACCCTTCTGCTCTCTCTCCCCCTTCCTCTCTCCCTCTCCTCTTTCTCCCTCTCTCTCTCTCCAACACTCTCCAAACCTAGACACCAGCTGGATTTTATGATGCTGCCACACATGCACGTACGCACACACGCACACACGCACGCACACAAGATTGTTGCAGGTGAAATTCCCTGATCATCACCCTGGAGCAACACAAGCATCATGATTGCTCAAACGCAAACCCATCGTACCTGTCCATGAACACCTTTCCCAGGGTGAAGGTCTGCTTTTATTTATAAAGTATTAGGCTGTGTCAACTTCTTTTATTGATTAAAAGCGCTGGCCTGGGAGTTTTTCATGTAGAAAAAAAACTACGCACTTGTGATTGGTTATCTGTCAAAATAGCGGGTGATGTAGGGCATTTTCTTCAGAGAAGAACTTTTCTCAACTGAAAAAGAAGCCCAGAGCTGCTGAAAAAGCGCATGCGGCAGCGTTTCAGTCCGGCCCCCATGGCGCTTTTTAAAACACGGTCTGCTCCAAAAAATAGGTCCAAAAATAAGTTACGTCTGAGCGCGGCCTTACATGACATGCCTGCCGTACAGTGCAGGTAGCCTGTATGTCTGGCCCTGATATTATTTTCTTATCTGGTTTCTTTATCACAATGTATTGCTTTTTCACCTCTTACTCTCCCGCTAAACAACTCTCTCTTTTCTCTCCCTCTTGGTCTCCTACTTTGACATCTCATCTGCCACCCCTAGACCTCTTGCCTCTGTGCATACATGTGCATATCTGGCATGACACAGCTACAAAGCGTGCTCCCTTTTCTGCAATGAAGGGCCGTTGTCCCAAGTCAGAATGTCTGGACACTGTAACATCATCAAATTATGAATTGCCCCCCTCCCAACTCCCCCATATTGGTTTCCTCCTACGCAAACATATCTAGCCGGTCTACCTTTGGCTCGATCACCTCTACACATTCACACACATATATGCGACGAGCCCTTCGGCGTTCAAAGGCTCCAATGAACGCTGAGCCTAAATGAACACTGACGCCCACTGGCATTGAGGCAACAAAGGTCCACACAGGGCTGCCGTTGTCCCGGGACAGTAAGGTAGTTATCTGTGCCACAGTGAGAGCACGAAGCAGTCAATAGATGAATGCTATCGTTATATCTACTGCACCGGCGGTGATTTGAAACGTGACCACTGAACGTCATTGAGGCTCACTGTTAAACAGCCTTTGAAACACTGACAGCGCCGACAGAATCAGGCCAGTGCTTTGACACAAGCGGTAAGGAGAGGGAAAAAACATGAGCATAAAAAGGGCACATTATTTAGTTACAGCTCCGTTTAAAACATGTTCACATCCAGAATGTTAGGGTTGAATAGCAGACAACAGAAATATTGTTTTCACCATGATGGAATTATATTTTCTAGAGGGCATTGATAACAAACATATTGTATAAAGGCTTTACTCTGCTTTGTTTAAGGTAATACAGTAAACCGTATCATTATAATCTTTGTACTACTTCCCAGATTCACGACAGAAAGTCCCCTCTGGCATTAATAGCGTACTTCTCCTCCTAAACACTCAAGCAGCTTAAACAGTTCTAAAATGAGACGTGTGGTTTTATCCTTTGTTTAATCAAAAACGCTAGCTATAATGAAGTCTCTTGTTGGTGCTATTTGAGCTGTAAGTCATTGAGCTATCTGCCTTTAATTCTGTTTATTTAACTCCAGCTTCCTGTTTTTCTATCACACATCATCTAAATGCTCTTTCTCACTTCCTGCCCGCAGGACCGCAGGTATACCAAAGCATTACGTCAGTAAGGATCTTGGGTCTCACCACTTTGAACCCCCAAGGGTCTTCTTATGGGAATGGTAAACAGCACAATGGCTGGCAGTGGGAGAGAGTTAATTACTAAAGCCAATTCACTCACTAATGACTGTTTCACTTCTGTGGCTTGTGTAATGGGCATCAGCAGTCAGGTCAAAGAATAGCACAATCCGCTTTTAATGGGGGTTTTGAAGGGGTTTTACAGTTGACGCGATTGTACACAAACCGACTGCCTGACTACTTGTGGCACAGCCTGAAGCCATTAGAGAATTGGTTATAAATGAATAATAGAGTGATTTCAGCAGGAGGTGGCAAAATCAACAATGAAAATGCATGACATTATTGAGGGCTTTCACAACTGTCGAAACACGTCCCGAGGCATTCCATGTAAAAGGCTGCAGAGATGCTGGATTAACAATGAAACAATAGGGAGCCATGACAATTCACTGTGTGTTCTATTGCAGTGACGGAGCCCATTGGGTGGAAGGGGAGAGACGCAAGGCTCACCTCACAGGGTGAGACCCTCTGTATACAGTGGTCTGTAGAGCTGCCCTGCACCAACCAATACAATGTGCACACACACACACAGAGATGTTCTGAACATATTGAAGCATGTACTCTTATGTGTCTGCATGTAAGGGTGAAGCCTGCCTGTATGAAGCATCCCCCCCAACACACACACACACACACACACACAGGTTTTCTCTCTCATCTCCAATCTGTTGCATGTTGTGCACTCAGAAACAGCTGTGTGTTGCTCTCTTGGTGTGAAGCACCTGCACAATACCAGGGCTTTAGTGAGGCAGAAGGACACTTGAACATCTGAGTGGTTCTGATTGACTCTCAAAGGAAGACATCACTGGTCTATAGCACAGGAGGGCTGCAGACTGAGTTAAGACAGGCGCTCAGAGTGAGGGCTTTGTGTGTGTGTGTGTGTGTGTGTGTGTGTGTGTGTGTGTGTGAGGGGGGGGGGGGGGGTGTGTGCAATTTATGTGTGTGTCTGAAATGTGGATAGATACATATACTGTATATATGCAGTAGCATATCTTCATCCCTAATATTTGTTCAAAAAGTATTTGTTAAGAAAAGCAAAATTAATGAGGGGAAACCGTTTTCGGCCAGCTCATGGCTGCAAAAACACTTCAAAATCAACACTTCAAAATAATCTTGCTATACTGTATTTTGACCCCTAATATGTGTCAAAAGAAAGCATTCTAGTATTAATAATATTGTACTGTGTATTGTGTGTATATACTGTATATCAGAATTGTCAATAATAATTCCTGTTGGGCTTACCATAATATTAATATTAATATTAATTAACCAGGACTTCGGAGAATCTCAATGGGGAAATACTTTCTAGATGGATTAATTGTCTAAAATATCATGGGTAAGTAGAAGATATTGCTAAAAATAATGAATTTCCTCAGTATCACCATATTCACACCCTTCATTCCTGGAGATTAGACAGCTATGCAGTTTCCACAAAAACATGTTTAATGATCTGTGTTTGCTAGCTACAGGATTCGACCATTGGTCAAGTATATAAGGAAGAGGGAGCAGAAAAAAAAGAAAGACATTCCTGGACGATTAACGTACGGTCCATTTTTGCTTTTCTTCCTCCACGAGCAGGGTGTCACTCAGACATTTGACTGTGTGTGTGCGCCAACTAGTGTCATTTAAAATAGCAGGTGTTCACATGCTGCTGAGCTCATGGAAGAGAGAACAAGTCAGGGTGACAGCAGTGGTTAGGGAGAGAGAAAGAGAGAGAGAGAGAGAGAACAGGGAATGGTTCTGGAGCTGAATTTAACTCACAGGTCTGGTGGCATGCGGGTCACTGGTTTCCAGACCACTGCTGGGCCAGTGTCTGCTTCCGTGACCATTACTAAAGTACTTTCGACAGTGTATACTACTTTTAATAGACTCAGACCAAATAATTGTCAGAAATATTAGGGTCAGACTGGAAACCACAGAATGCACTGTGTGTGTGTGTGTGTGTGTGTGTGTGTGTGTGTGTGTGTGTGTGCGTGTGTGCATGCCTTTCTGGCCTGCCTCTGAGTCTACGTGTTCAGAGAGCCATATGACATCACCTTGCTGAGAAAAGTATGAGACAAAAATACAGTAAGGTTTTGTGTTTTTCCTCTCTCTAAGCTAAGGATCATACTTGTAATTCAACGGGGCCTATGCCTCTGTCGGTTAAAGATCTGGACACAGATCAAAGCGGAGAGACCGCCAGACGGACAAAGTGAGCCACCAGGACACCTCAGCGTATTCCACAAAGCACTTTTCCATTAAGGGCTTTTGAAATAGCATGGGGCCGCTGAGGTCACAGAGAAAGGGCACGGCCCAGGATGAGCGAGCCAATACGTCGACCAATAGAACTAGCAGGAGGAATAATAGAGGAGGACAGAGAGGAACCCTCGTGTCACAGGAACAGAGAGAGAAATTGGGTGTGTGTGTGTGGGGTGGGGGGGGGGGGGGCGCAGAGGGCAAAGGAAAATGAAAGAAGGAAGGATTTGGTCTTAGAAGAGAGGCAACAAAGAGAGACAAACTGCTGCTGTGAACTGGAGGATGTTAACAGGCTGTCGGTTAATCAGTTATGCCTTAACACTATTCCCACAATACACTCTGTTGAGTTTGTCCTGGCTCTCACCTCTTGCCTTGCATCAAAGACCTACAAATGACGATGCATGTGTGCGTGATGAACATGAGAGTAATTCCACACAGTGGCACACACACACACACACACACACACACATAAAGTTGAGGATTAAGAAGTAACTGGAAGTCCAAAGCCAGTGGCCCATGGGGCTGATGTTTTTCACACACCCAAAAACACAAACCTGAGGGAGAGGGAGAGGGAAAAGGAGGTATGGAAACCAATATCAAAGCAGAACATCTCTAAAATGTAATTTAGGAAAACAGATTGCTGATAATTATGGCTAGAAAATTCAAGGAGTCCATGTCATTTTTGAATATAGGTATAGGTGCTAAATGAAGGCCCTTATTGTGTTTCCTATAAATGAGAGTCCATAATCCATACGTAAAGAAATGTTTAATCCTGAACTATGCCTTTATTTTACCTTGAGAGCATAGCCAGATTATATCTACACAGTGGAGGCAGTTTGTTGTTGTTTATGACAGAGTGAACAATAGGCACCTCATTAATGAAGCACTCATCTCATCTTTAATACGCCATCGGTGTGTCTTTGTCTGCATCAGCACCTGTGTATGTATCTGCCATCTGTCATCTTGTGCGTGCGTGCGTGTGTACGGTCGTGCGTGTGTACGTGTGTGTGTGCGCGTGCGTGTGTGGTGTGTGAATGTGTTTTCTGGTGCAATTCTCTCATCATGCCCCTATCTTCTTCACAATCTCACCCTTTCCCACAATCTACAATGTACACCACACCCCCCCGCCCTCCACATACACACACACACACACACACACGCACGCACGCACGCACGCACATACACACACACATACACACATTCATACAGTGGTCCAGAGTTCTACATTTCTTTTCTCAACACAAGAAAGTCTTTGTGCCTCTGCCCTTCATGTCTATTGACAATAAACCCCTCACTTGCTTTAAAGATAAGAGAATAAGGTCTAGGGCATGTGTGTGCGTGTGTGTGCGTGTGTGTGTGTGTATGTGCGTGTGTGCGAGTGTATGTGTGTGCGTGATAAGTGCAGGTTGTAAAACTAGGTGGTCTTATCGCCCTGATGAATTATGGGACACAGCAGAGAGGTAAGCCCTCTGCATTGGACCGACTTCAGAGGTTGTTGCACAGCTTTGAGGCACCAAGCAAATAGAACTACGCTCCTATGGTGGTGTGTGGGATGATCACACACACACACACACACACACACACACACACACTGCATCTGACACCCTACTATAGCCAAATCTCCACTTGCTGTCTACTAACTTATTTTATAAAGTAGATAAACAGAAAGTGTAGATCCATATATGTACACACACAGAGAGAGGGAGAGAGAGAGAGAGGGAGAGAGAGAGAGAGGGAGAGAGAGAGAGAGAGAGGAAGAGTTAAGTCAATCAGGTTGGTTCCTCTGATGAAGGCTAGATGAGAGTAAACCGTGATAATGGTTCCACAACAGCTAATAATACTGCTGGCCAGGAATGTTGGCTGGCCCAGCATATCCTGACCTCAATTGTACATACACACACACAAACACACACACACACACACGAATACAAAATGAAAAACTCAGTGTACACACACACACACACGCACACCCACACACACACACACACACACACACACACGTCAATCCTCAGTCACACTGACACATTCCAACCTTTCAACTTGTCTCCCCACAAACCAAACACTGCTCGGTGCAGCTTTCTGTAGGATAGAATTTCATGTGTATAGGAAATGTGGACTTCCAGCATTACTGTCACGGGAGTGAGCATGCCGTGAACTTGCTCGCACGCTTACAGGCAGCAGCGAAGGTAGCCATCTCCCGCTGTAACTACAACAGACACAAAACTCCTACTGTATTACTGGCATGCATATCAATCTCTCCACAAAGCTTAAACCCCACTCTGCCGCTCTGCTCTGAACTCCCTTCTTGTTAGTTCACTCTATTCTGTCTCTCGCTCTCAGTTTACCTGTCAATTTGCTTCAAGGCCCATCAAATCTAGTTCTGTGTCTTCTCTCCATGCACTATATGGTTTTCAACAGGCGGTTCATAGATTAGCGAGTGTTTATTTGGCTGTCTGTTTATTTGTATTATATATATTATATATAGTATAGGATGGTACTGTTTAATGGTAAATGTTAAACATGACTTCTCTTAACAAAATGCAACATTGCCCAGCAATATACTGTACATGCAAGCTTGGATATATTTATTTAAGAAATATGTTGAGAATTGCAATTACATCACAGATCACTACAACATCTCTGTCAGATAGCTGCAATTCTGGCTTCAGCAGACTTTTGTTTTAGTTTTAATCCAAAAGTATTAAACATAAAACAGGTAGGGATATAGATATTTTCCTCAAGCTTGGGCTTGTTGAAGACCAAACACATGCCATTTTGAATGGCAGTCAACCACTCAAACCACTCTTGCCCGCTTTACAATGTTTTTTAGTGAACTCGGGAATCATTCATTGCTTGCCAGCTCTATTTACTGTGTAACTGGCAGTACATACAGGAGGGCTTACTCAGAGCAAGAGGCCAGACGGTTGTGCCAGAGTGTCAGAGCGCTGAAGCGTAGCCGTGGCTACAGGAGTCCTGTGTCAGTGGGTTCCCACCATGCAGTCGTCCATCTCAAGTTTATCAGCCGCATCAATCAGGACCTGGTGGGGCTGTAAGGGTGTGGGGGGGGTGGAAGAAGGAGGGGGGGGGGGGTCCTGAGCACACTGATCTGGTTTCAGAGCCCACCTCTTTGGGCTGATTAAAGACTGGGATGGCCCCATTCTTGGCCCCATCCCCGCTCCCTGGCCCAGACACATGACAGGTGACAGGACAGCGGGGGTGTGGGGAAAGGGGGGTTCATTGGCCCGAAGGAGTTCTGAGATGATAAGGGCATTGGTTGTCTTTACGAGGAGACCGGGACGTCCTGAACGACACCGTCCTGTGGAAGGAGGAAAGCAGGATTCTGGGACACACGGAACAGGCGATGTTAGCATGTGGGCTTGAATGTGTTCTGATCTGACCCCTATCCTCTGACGGTAATAAACCTTTGCCTGTGTGAAATGAGATATGAAAGCCACCATGATCTGCCAAGAGCGCGCATGTGCGTGTATGTGTGTGTGCGAGAGAGAGGGTTCGTGGAGGGACGGTCACGCAGGGGTGAAACTGAGCATCTACCCCTCCCCCCCACTGCTCCCCCCGCTACCTACCCCTGTGCAGGAGCCCCCTCTTACACCTCCCCCCGCCCCAATCAACCAGAGTGTTTACATAAAGCGCTGGGCAGTAATGATAGCCGTGAGGCCGCAGACCACCCCCTACTCCCCCCCCCCCACACACACACACACACACACCACCACCACCTTTCAGCCCTCCGCTAACCAAAAGCTGTTTTCACAGGAGCCAAATACCTTAAATACATAATTAGCAGGGTCATTCCTTTACCCGCTTCCCGTCCCAGATCGTGAGCGTGTCCGTATGAGGTTGTAAGAGGGCAGAAGGGGGTGTGCTGGTGGTGGTGGGGGGGTTGTGGGGTGCGGACAAAGGCGTGCATTCATGGGACCGTGAACCCAGACAAACCTGAACGCTCGCCCGTCTTCAAAGGCCAACTCTGCCTTTCCTCAGAAACCCAGAGGCCACATATTGGGGCAGGGAGAAGAAAACACAAGTGGGAGACATGGAAGCAAGGGGAGGACACGGGGGTATATGGGGGTACCATGTAATGGAACAAGGTCCCTAACATGGGGAAGGAAATAGTCAGGGCTTATATTTGGGGGTCAGGGCTGTATAAAGCTAACTGCTACTGTCAATCACAGAAGACATAACTCGTCTGTCTGTCCGTCTGTCCATCTATCTATCTATCTAGTTGCAGTGGTCTGCACTTCACACTGGTGGAACTACATTACATACACAAACACAGGCCCACAGAGACACCAATCGGCAGGCCACTTCACACCTTGCTCCCATCCCCATTCCCCTCTGGCATTGTTTATGAAAGCATGTCCACTTAGTGCTGCCCCTCCATCTGCCCCCCACCCTCTAGCTAAGGCACCAATTACCCACATCCTGAGCCCGTTTCACTCTCCTTTCTTCTTCCTGGTCCCGCCATCCTCTGGGAACGATTCCTCTACTCGCCTTTCTCCACGGGACACCTCCCATCTCCTGTTCTCATCTGATCTTTATGTGTGTTGCCCCTCTGAATACTTCCTTCACAACTCTTCTTTCCCCGACTCCTTCTTGAGTGAAGAGGGCCGGATAAAAAAAAAGAAATGTAACAATAGAAAACGGTATGAAGCCTTATCCTTTTTGTTTTATCTTAATCTTCTTTTTCCCGCTTCACTGGCTTGAAGAGAAGCTCTCTTTCTGAGCCACATGCTTTTATGTCTAACCTTTGTTTCTACCTTTCACTTCTGAAGTAATAAGCAGGGGGTATTGTCGTGAAGCAGAGAACAGAGGGACTTTCATGTCCCCTTTAGCTTCAGAATTAAGGGGGAGAGAAGTAATACTGTTCCCAGCAGGGATACTGGGAGTCAGAGGAGATCCTGCTCATGACAGGTGTGAGTAAAGGTGACATCACGCTGCACACGTTCTACCTTTACACTGTCCTGACAAGACACTGGCTGCCCAAGTGAAATGTTAGGACAGTGAACTGAACACGCTTGATATCTATTTATTATTAGCATTAGCATTATTACTATTATTATTATTATTATTATTATTATTATTATTATTACTATAAATACATATATTGTATATGCTATTTTCTTTATATTATTAAATATTACTGTATATTTTGTAGAAGTATTACAGTATTTCTCATTCACTTTGGTACATTTCTCAGATGAGATTTGACAAAACTACGTGTTCAACCTCCACATCATCAAGTTACTTGTGTGCATCATAATAGACATTTCTCATTGTTTTGGAACAAATTGCAGATTCTTTTGCATATTCATTAATTCTTTTGCATATTCATTAATTGTTTAAGTCCATACATGCAAAATGGTTAAATGAGCTATCATTTGTATTAGACTATTATGTCTGGCAAGCATAGA
>JAODLL010039432.1:0-21326 GCA_026546735.1 Forbesichthys agassizii
ACACCCGCCCGGCGCCTCACACCCTGGGCAACTCCAGAGTAGAGTAGAGTCCATCCCCTATCCAGGAGAACGGTTCCGAAACCAAGACAGTGCGTAGAGGTAAGCCCCACCAGATCTAAATGGTAGCGCTCCACCTCCTGCACAAGTTATGGCTCCTTCCACCACAGCGAGGTGACGTTCCATGTCCGCAGAGCCAGCTTCTCCTGCCTGAGTCTGGTCCGTCGAGGCCCCTGACTTTCACTGCCACCCATGTGGCAAGCGCACCCGACCCCCATGGTTCCTCCCACAAGTGGTGGGCCCATAGGATGGAGATGGAGGCGCCACATTGCTTTTTTGGGCTGTGCCAGTCTGGGCTCCGTGGCAAACCCAACCACCAGGCGCTCGCCGGCGAACCCTCCCTCTGGGCCTGGCTCCAGACAGGGGGCCCCGGACTTCCTCCGGGCAGGGTAACTCCTTCTCTTAGTCAGTTGTTCATGGGGGTCTTCTGAACCATTATTAGTCTGGGAATAGCCAGAGGGCGAACCAGTTTTATGTTGTCAATTTTCAATATATCTCACTTTTTGTGCTGGAATAAAGGCGGTTATGGTCAATTATGTTTTATTTTTATGCACTTTTTACATAAAGATTGCACAGAACTGCTGTAAATTGTTTATATTATGTAAACTAACAAACCACACACAGACAATGTGTGAAGCCCAATGTATATAATACAAGGTATATTTGACGTTAAATTTGGCTGGTTTATAGTTTTGTGATACCATTCTGATCACGTGAGTTACGGTTTGACATGCGAACATTGAGACGCGAATCTGGACAGCTTGAAATCCTTGCACTTCAACCCACCAGTAGTTCTCACTATAGTCAATGTACTAATAGCCACAGGCATAGTTTAGGTGTAATGTGTGTGATGACAGGGATAATGACAATACATTACATTTCAAAATAAACAATGTGCAAAACTCAGGTTACATCAAGTGGTATTAATCCGGTTCCATGCTAGGCTGTTGGGTCTTGAGGCAGGTATTAAAAGTATCTAGTGTCAGAGCATCAGATGGCTGGATGAAGGGTGTTCCACAGTTTTGGTGCAGCAGCAGAAAGCGCTTGGTCACCATGTGTGCAGCGCCAGGTGTGGGGTATGAGGAGAAGGTCACTGCCAGATGATCACAAGTCACGTGCAGGGGTGTAAAGGTGAAGCAGATCAGATATGTATGGCAGAGCGAGGTCATGGGTTGCCTTATACCTGTAGGTGAGGAGGAGGACCTTGAAGGAGATTCTGTCAAGCTAATGGAGTTCTTCCAGGGTGGGGGTGGATAATCTGACCATATGGGAGGAGGTAGATGATAATCAGTAGCAGGCCATGCATGGAGCCCTGGGGGACCCCTGGATTCACTGGTGCTGGGGGGACACGTTCTCAGTTCAGCAAGGACCGAGCCTGTTGAGAAGGGTGTGTCGATATTGTCAATCATCAACCATGAGGGAGCAGAGGACAGGCAGGCTAGAAATCAATTTATATTTCGCAGATATCCGAGGACATGGCATGGAGGTCGTTGTCAGGGGTCAATTGGGTTTATTTCTTTTTGTTCTTTGGATATCAGATGAGTAGTAGTAGTAGTAGTAGTAGTAGTAGTAGAGGTAGAGAGAGACAATCTGCAGGTAGTAATGTTTTTGAGATAGGTGGACTGTGCATGTGTATGAACAGTCAGATCTATTCTAATGGAAGCCTATGCAGCTGATGACCAGAGCACACTGTGAGAGAAGAGGGCGCGGGTTTTGAGGGGTACCATGGTGTCTGAGGTTGCTGATAAGGATCTATTGTAATTTGTGATAGACAATCACTGGCAGTTCATCCAATCACACATACTGTATCCTTTTAAAGTGCCAGCCCTATTTTACACGCATGGATGAGGAGATGGACTACTTCTGCAACCTGAATGGGCTGCAGGTACCGCCTCATGCCACCAGTACTGACAGCACTAGCAAAACCTACAGAAGAATCCATCGGAAAGGATAAGGCGGTGGCCACCACCTACATTGACATGTTTGGGGTTACCTTGCTGTTGCCTCAATACACATTGGTACATTGGTTCCCATTTGCAAATGCTACCAAACTGGACAGATTGGTACCCCTGACATTGGTTTGGTGTTACTGTAAACTGCGATGAAGAAATGTTCCCTTCATTTATTTGAGCAGTGTACATGGTTGTAATGGAGAATGCCAAGTCCAAAACTGAAAATGCTGAAGTCAATAATAATAATAATCATAATAATAATAATAATAATATGTAAACAAATATAAAAAATATGTATTGAATTGTATTATTAAATTGTTTGGTAAGGGCATTCAACTCTAGGGGTTGGAGAAGATGGTGATCCCTTTGGAGCATGAGGTTCTCAAGCCTCACCAGCTTTCACTCTTATGGTAAGCTTCTCTCCTGGATCTTCCAGAGATGTAATTACAGTGCAGTCAACTTGAAAGGCCCTAGTTGTGTGGAACGCATTATGGATTTTTGCAGAATTTTTTTAGTTTTTTCTACCAACTTGTATCAGAAAACTGTTTTTCCTTTTTGAAATTGTGTCCCATGCAATCAAAACGAGGTGTCAACTATCAACAAAAGGGTGACAAGGATGTTTTATAGGCTATGCTATCATTATTAGAGAATAATTAAGAATTTCAGGCTGAGGCTGTAGGTACACTAACAGGTCTGAATATTGTCCGAACTGCGAATCAGTCATCCTCTTTTCAGAAATAAGATTTAAATGTTATGCTTTGGTCATGGTACAGTATTACATATGGTAAAACATAAAAAGGTATTAGCTCATACAGTAGCTCAGAGAGATTTTTATCTTATACTGTAGGCTAGAATTGTATATTTTGACATTATATTCTTTGTAGGTAATTTATTGTGTGATACATGGATGTTTAGATATAAATCAATGAATACTTCACCTTCCATTCCACCAATAATGAACACAATGAAAGCAATCTCTAGTAACATAGCAGTGCTATTCAGCAGGTAAGGGCTGACATGGAATTCAATATACACATCAGATAGGCCTACATCAAATTACAGAAGCCAAGTCTGTGCATAGACCCTCTGGCAGTGGTAATATGTTTGAACTTGTCATGTGAGATTCATTATGTAATAATTTCTATAAAGGAAAAATAAAGAATGGGTATTCTCTGAAACATCCATGACCCACTTTTAAAATGTACTAGCAACACGTTGCTACATAAATGAAATTGGTTACAAAACTATGTAATATTAGTTTTTTTTTTTTATATTATAGGAATTAAATTAGCAAATGTAGGCTTAGATTTTGTGACAGAATTAACGAACCGTGCTGTACTGTACAGTATAGGATACTTACATGTGTAGGCTATTTGCTGATTGACTTGATGAGTTTACTTAGAGAAGCAAAAATTTGCACGGCAAAGACATTACTTCCATTGGGTATTAATTACAAATAATATTAAGTTCTGAGTGACTAAGTTAATTTTACAAGTCATATTATTAAAAAATCAAACCAGACACCTTGAAGGTTGTTGTAGGGGTGTACTGATTCAGTGTCTTTACCTTTTGCAACTGTTCAAGGCCACCCCTATCAAGAGCACTGCACAACCAGAGGTTGGGTTAAGCAGGGAAAATTGGTCAAAGTCTGTTAATAAAGTAACACTTTATTTGCGAAAGACAAATACATACACACGCCGCGCGCACACACGTCTTTGAGGAAAGCCTTCAATATGCGCCTTGATCTTGCAGCTTACATAATATAATTAATAAGCAGTTTAAGATGGCTTTATTGACGCATGCAGCAGGCGCTGCATTGTCACGGGGAAAGAGGGAGAAATCCTATCAGCATCCCAACTGCCACAATCCCACTGTTCTTCTCAGCAAATGTGAATGCATAATAAAATGGGAAAGTCCTTCTGGCACAGCTGTGCATGCATATGCCAGGAGGACTTGGTTTGTTCCACTGCTCTGCTGAGCCTGCTAGCATCACACAGGAAGTGTGTGCAGGTTTCCTTGCCCAGCAAAGAATATGCTATTTATAAGATTACTAGAGCACTGGAACATTTGGAGTTGGTGTGAGGAATTGGGGCAATATGGGTAAATGAAACAGAGGGAAAGTCTACATTGCTGAATTGTAAAATGGAAATGCATTATTCACGGTTAAACATTTGTGGCGTTGATTGTATGAAAACAAATGTAAAGTGGTACGTAATTGACACGTATGAGCAAATATAACAACAGTGCAGTTAGATGTGTTCTTTTGTAGCAAAATGGAGTGAGCATTTACATAAGTGTTTTGACTTGAATTTTCTGTATAAATGACTCAGTTTAAAGCCGCCCCATATTATACAACAGAAACTACCCTGGCAAAAGTTTTTAGAATTCATGGCTAGATTTTAGTTTGGATAAAGGATAGTATATGAGAATGGACTATGTGAAAGGTTTTATATTGACTAAAGCAGCAAAATACATATAAAATATAAAATATTTGCTTCATTTGTATTACTGAGTTATTTAAGCAATAACACACGAGAGAGAGTGCGTTAGACTGAATATTCGCACGGCTGTGATTCGGTCGTAGCTACGAGGACGTAGGCCAAGTGCCAAAGATAATCACAGCCATTGCTTTTATACAAGAGTTCGACAAGCGCATTTCATTTGTAATTAATAGTAATAAGCGCCAACAGAAAATAATTTGCTTGTTTGTTTGTTTGTTTTAATGATTAATTCGGCTCCGCCAACACAAATAGTCCCGCAACTATAGTTCTAAACTTCTATCAACAGTCTCTGGTTCTGTGTCGGCAACTACGTGGCTGGGCTGTTACCAAGCAAAACACAAAAGCTAGCTTGTTACATACGTTTTCACTTTACAGCAGGTCAGCTAATTTGTATTCTATACATACACGTTTGTATCATGTAGTCATATACATTTGCCTGTTTTTATTTATCACACAGCCAGTTAAGTAAAATCTGTTGAGTCACTTGAAGAGCGTATCAGAAGTGTGTTGTTTTTTGAATTAGCAACTGTTATTAGGATAACACTGGTAAAGTGGAGTGATACATGCATAGTTAAAAGTCCCAGTGCGTTATATTAAATATTGGCACTCTTGGTCTCTCGTCTAATCAGATCACTTGGTTGGAACTAACAGTATATAAACATATACATTTTTTTAAAGCGTATACACAATTTATTGTGATGGCTCTGGGTCTTTAAGATGGAGATATTGTATGTCTGCAGACAGGCCCCAAAACATCCCATCCAGCCTTCCTGTGGGTCAGTTGACCTTCTGACCATTCTCACTGTCAGAACCTGTTTAACACAAAGGAACGCTTGTATTAATGTTTAATGTTGAATTATAATACAATGTTGTAATGTCTGCTGTAATATGTGATACTGTCATATTAATCATTTGTGTACCTAATATCTTTCCCTTTTGGGAAGAATGCAGAAAGCAGGCTGGTGGAATCTCTATGTTGGTTTTGTTGTGTTTGGTGTTGTGAGAATGTTATGGTGGTTAAAATGATACATATTGAACAAATATCGACAAAAACAACATGGCCAAAGTTATATGCTTCTTATTTCTTTAAACGTATCTGCCCTCCTAGAGGTGGGAGATTACATTTATGAAACCAGACACACTCACGCCCACATTCCTCAGAGAATGGAAAACAACACCAATTTCTTTTGATTGAAAAACTAACCTAAAATAAACTAAAGTTATAGAGAGAATGTCTTTATCTTTAGTTTTCATCTTGTTTTGTCTTTATTTCATACATAGGCTAATTTATAAAGAAGATGGTGTCTCCTAAGAATCAGGTGGTTATGAGTTGGTTGCTGTTTGTGCCAGACTGACCAACACAACCACGTTGGCTGACCTGTGACAAATGCTGGTCTAATAATGGCATGCCATCCCACAGCAGTGTGTGACCAGGCTGGTGACCAGCATGAGGAGGAGGTTGTGGCTGTCTATGGTTCTTCCACACGCTACTGACGCTCCTGTTTGTTAAATGAAAACATTTTTAAATTGCCCATAAGTTTTGTTTTTTTAGAGTTCAATAAACCAATTTGTTAATTTTCTTAAAGAAAGTTTAATATTTATTTGGGCAGCCTACTCACAATGAATTGAGGGTAAATGCTGTATGGCACTTTTGAGACAATCAGGACCCCCCTATCCATGTGGTGAATGAACTTGAGGCATAAAAAATATATATTTTCAGTGAATCTGTTAATTATGCCAACGATATGCTTGTTATTAAATCAGGTCAGAATGTTGTTACAATGGCCAAGTAAAAACAGCTTGAAAATGTATAATGACAAATCACTACCAACACCTGCATAGTGAAATAGTAAAAATGTAGTGTGTGAAAGAAGGTCCTACATTTAAATGTGATTGAATCAAGATTCAGTAAGCACATCATCAGTTAAAGACACACTTTCACATGGGTAGCCCTGTTGTAATAAAAATGCAACTTTAAACTAGCCTGGCTCCGCTCAACTATGCTCTCAGCTCAATTCCTTTCACTGAGATTAAAATGTGGAAACCCTGTTCACATTACCGTTTTCACAGCCACCCTGTTGGTGGATCAATCAGGGTGGGTTAGTGAGATGACGTTGAAGTCAAGCGTGTTTCAAAATAGAACTAGACAAGGCCATCAAAACAGTTAAAGCAACGCTGCTGATTGGTTCAGCGCTGTCCAATATTTACAAAATTAACCAGAGGTCTATGACCAGTAGGAGGAATCAACTGCAAACACTGACCAATGGAGCATGGCCAGACCATATTCACAAAGTGAATATGGTCTGGTTACACCAGGCTAACTCTAAAACACACAGGGCTGAATCGTGACATACTGAGCCTGCAAATGCAATGGAAATTGTCCACTAGCCTACTATTAAATTATAGTTTACAGTTTTCTGGGAGACTGCAACGCATGCATGCGTGCCACATCTGTGTAAATAATGAGTCTGCACATACTGTCAACAGGCAGGATAATTGGTTGACGCTGATCAAGGTGAAAATCTGCCAAATCACAAGTTTAAATAGCTAAAACCAGTTAAACAGTGAAACCCTTAAATGGGTATTAAAGGGTTTACTTCCAATCTCCCAGTGGGATGGTGTCAACACAGCACAGGTTTGCTTGGTGGAGGGGAGACTACCATCTTTCAGAGGTGTTTGGAATCAGATTCAACATATTGAATTTGTGCTTAAAAACCAACATGCAATATATATATATATATATATATATATATATATACACATACATACATATACACACACACAGTATATAAATATATATACACAAAATACACTACCAAATGCGTGGCTTCGCTTGGACCAGCACTTGTGCTGTTCAAAGTATACTTAATTTCTCTTCTAAACAGGTTTGATAAACATTAATGTACACCCAAACCTACACATGAGACACAGTATGGATCAGTGTGGAATGGATGCAATTTTGGAGACACACCCCCAGACTCGGTTCAGTCTTGATTGCCTTGTGTTATCGGCTTATCGTTTTGGTGGAATCCAGGCTTCAAACACAGCTATCTAAATCACACGTATAGCTAGCAGGCATCATTGGGTGAATGAGTGAGAGGGCTTTAATGTATGTGCGTGCACTGTATCCTAGTTCCTGGTGTTTTAATACTATCTATAATACAACAGCGTAATGGACCTCAAGAAGGTCTACTTAAATAATGCTGCCATCCTTATTAATATAATCAGACTGATCCTGAGGAAGGCCCTAGTATTTGTTCAAACACTCAACTATGAAATAAAGAATGGATCTGTGCTAACCTGTCACAAAAGTGTAGGTAGCACCATTGGCTAATTGAGTGGGAGGGCTTTACACCAGATTTCACATTATTCACAGTTGTGAAATCCTACAGTACACATGTCAGGGACAACATAGCGTGCACTCGTGCAACAGTGGTGTTACAGTAAGTGTGGTTACTGAGTCTGGAGGTGCCAATTATAGTACAGTGTCATTCGTATGACCTGTCAAAACCATCCTTCTTCCACTTCTCTTTAAAATGTTTGACGAATAGGCAAATGATTTATTAATTTGTGATTCACTGTGCATTTTTTTCAGAGAGATACTGTTGTGTTCAAACGATATGGGGCAGATTTGACTCTGGGTTTATTGAAATTTCTCTATAATTGGCAGCAAAATACTTAACCAAACAGTACCCCTATTTCTTTGTACAACACTTTTGAGTATGATACACGAGGAAAACAAAACTTTACACCAGGATTTTAAGGTAGAGGCAGGGCCGGAGTGGGACCACTTTTCAGCCCTGGAGTTTCAGGCCCAAGACCGGCCCACTGTTTCCATGGTGGTGGAAATTGGATAAATAAAGCAACAGTTCAGCTCTTACTATCCTGTAGTTATTAATACCATGGTTCAACAAAGAATGTAAACGTTAAATTACAATTCACTTAAACTGAGAAGTTAACAAAAAATATTCCACTATTCCACAAGGATATGTTGCGATATTTACAAAAGCAGAGAGAACTAGGGCATTCTAAATGTATCCCACTCTTCCACAAAGAGGAAAATCGAACTAATGTTTACAGTTACATTGCGAATAGCACCAACAACAACTATATCATCAGCAGCCGCCCAAGCAGTGCACTGGTTTCAGCCACTTTGTCTATAACTGTGTCGTTGCTTATAGACATGAGAATTTCCTTCTCTGTGTACATTAACATGAAAACCTCCAAGTTGTCCTGACTCAATGAGCTCTGTAGCCTATTATTTAAGAATGTTAAAGTTGAGCTTCTCTCACAAGCAACCTGGGTGATGGACAAAGTCAACGAAAATGTATACAAACCCAATGACATAATAAGCAAAGTGGGAAACTAACTTATCATCATTATTAGTATCAGCAGATGTCCAAAAATGTTGTGGTGTATAATCCTTAATTGGATTTAATTTTTTTGACTGAGTAGTTGGGCTACAATGTTTGTTTTCCATGGAAAGGGAATATGATAGAGACTAAAAATGCAAGGTAAAGTTACTGTATTAGTTGCTTTTGATAACAATCGCTTTGGGATTGGAATATTGAGACTTAAACAAATGGTGTTCTCTGTCAATGGGGCTGCACATGTGCTTGGTAGCAGGCTATCATTTTATCAACGAAGTATCTCTCTAGTTTCTTCAATACACCAACACGTCACAGTGGAGCTAGCCTTGTCTTTAAGAAACGGAAGAAACAAAAACTACCGCAGCGTTTTAATCAAAAACCAGAGCTGCGCCGATGTGCATTGCGGCAGAGTTTTTGCAGCAGGATAAGACCAGCCCAGCTATCGGTAGCCTAACTGAGAAAACTTTGGAAAAGACGGGCTATGGACCCAACCAACTCTATTTGGGAGGGGAGAACTCCTTCACATGGTACAACCCATGTACGAGGCTGCGGTGTCAGAATGCGGAACATGTGTAGCCTACTTTAAGAGAAGATAGACTAAAGTGACACATGTAAAAAAAAAAAAAAGTTAAAATCCCAGAGCGGCCCAAAAGCCAAGCGGCCCACTGGGAATTCTCCCGATTCTCCAGATTACCCACCCCGGGCCTGGGTAGAGGATATTTCCTTGCCTTGATTTACAGCGGGTGGCTTTTACAATAGATATCGTTTTAGCAGAACGTGTAATCGCTCTGCAGTGTTCTCTAACAGAAAAGATGGAGGGAGGAAGATAGGGCGTGGTTTGGGGTCTGAGGAAAAAAAGCAAGAGGCTGAATAATTAACATTTCCACATTCATGTAAATGGCCTGCGTCCGCAATAGTCATATGGTGCCTGTCTAAAAATACTGCAGAGGTCATTTGCCATGCTTATTGCAATCAATACTGCCTCGCCCACCAACCCTCCCTTAGCTGTTCCCAGGTGGTTTATCTCTCCACTGGCTGAGCTATGTGGCACCAAGAAGCTCCAGCCATTTGGGAGCTTGAAAGAGGATAATGGAAAATTATATCTGTACCAAGGTTGCAGTAGCCCATGTGATTAAACTCCACATGAAAAGGAAAATACAACACAATATTGTTATATCACAAGGCAGCATAACCCCCCACAAACCAGCTGGCTAAAACAAATGAGGCCTAAGTACAGTGGCAAAGAGGGCATTTTGTTCCCACGTGGAGACTTATTTGTGTGCAGGTGGCGGTACCACAGATTGACACGTTTACAATAGAAACCACAGAGAGATCATTATCTGGGCTTATGTTTCTCCACACGATACAGCGCGCTGTGAACCGCACTGCCCTTACATTCATTCTGCAATGCACATGTCAGGATAGGGCAATTGTTCAAATCCAGGGTCCATAATCAATCAATGGGGACTGTAATGTCCGACTGGATGCACCCTGAATTTGACACATTCTTAAAAATAAACCTCTCATAGCACTCTAGCCATAGTTCCTGCTGTTGTAAATCGATTTATAATACAAAATTATAATGGACCTTAGGAAGGACATTCTATTGCTGGCTTCTTTAATTAATACCTAGAATGAGACAGATTCTGAGAAAGGGCCCTAGAATTTGTTCGACCAACAATTCATTCCACCAAAGCTGGAGATCAAACAGTGATCCACTGGGTCAAGCCTCTATACTGTCATCGCTTGGACTGATCCTATATATTGTATTTATTGAGAGGCTACACATAATGCTCCATTGAGCATGTCTTGTGAGTGAAATGTTCACCTGTGACAGACAGTGTAGAGCTATCAACTCCACAGCGTTGACTTATGCCCTGCCAACTGCTGGCTATACTCCCTGGCATTGAGTGCTGACCATTTGATTCTTAGCTTTCAACATGGAGTTTTGTCACATTCACATACATAGGTACTGATGTATTTTAGAGACCGCTGCAGGAGCCAATACGCCAAGAACAAGCCGACTGAGAAAATAATTATTGTCAATAGTGGGCGAACTGGGTGATTGTTTAAGCCGCAATTAAAGACTTTGTTATAGCAGGACTGGAGGTGCGTGGGAAGAGGGGTGATCAGCGGAGACCATGGACGATTTCTGCCGTTTAATGCTTTGGGAGCAGCGGCCACGTCCTCGGTGACAGCCTCGGACCCTCATATCAGACCATCACCTTTCCACCTACCGAAGTCTCGCCAGACCATATTGGGTATGGGAAACAGAACCGGACATAGTCGGCGGGAGGGGAGGAGCCTTGTGTGTTGTGTGTGGATCGGGACAAGCCTGCTAGAGTGGGCGCACCTAAGTTATAGGGCCTGACATTTAGTTATTTCATGTATACTGTAGGTCTAGATATGATTGCATTGTACTTGTCATTCTTCTGTCACTTTAGTATTGTATAAGTATTGCTGTGTATTCTATGTATTGCATGACATATTGGGTGCAACATACAGTACAGTAGGGTTGAAGTGATAGCTACACTAGTTTAGCCTTAGTTGGCCCGAGGTCCATCTGGTATCAACCCGTGTTGGAACATTATCAACGTGCGTGTGCCGACATGGGCTTGTCCCCTTTAATTTCATGTGGAATTAAATGACTCTTACTATTAATTAGGCATGTGTCCCTGAGAGGTTCCTAGTCTGGTGTAATGTGACAGTTTCCTACCCACATGTATAGGCCCACTGTCACGCTCAATTACATAATGATGTTACAGTTTCAGAGCACACCTTCAAAGTTTAACATGTTGCAAAAACTCAACACATTATTTGTATTGTCTATATTGAGGGGATTACAGATACTGTCATTTGGTTGCCCTGTTTGTCCATTTATGTAAGCAGAAATAGAGCAAGGTACAGGAAAGATTGCATGGTTAGTAGATTTGATGGAGATTGTAATACAAAAACAGGCTTAAACATTTGAAGTGAACTAGTTAAATTAGAGAATGGTTTAATTATTTAGATTACCAAATTTGGCTAAAAGAAATTAACTAATCAGGAAAAAGGCCTCTCTGCCACTTTCTTAAAACTATTTATTACGTTTTAAAATACTGATGGTGGCTCCCAGTTGTAAATTTAAGGTAGATAAAGTAGTGTATCTGTGGGAAGCAGCTGTCACAGTGCCTTAAAAAAAGGATCCAAAGTTGCTCAGTAAACAACCTATAGCGTGCCACACTTTCACTATTTTCAGGTGGTCCAATCATTTAAGAAAATAAAATCACAGCAAATTCCCACCCTCTTCCAATTACAAATGTAATGGAGAATGCCCTCACTGTTGTCATGAGTGAAACCACATGAACTCAACAATTAGGCAAAGAAAAGCATAAGAGTTTAAACAAAATCCTTAAAGACAGGTCTGGCCAATCACCAGTCATCGTGGTAATGCCTCCGGGCAGTTATTAGGAAGACCCTATCTAAATGAATAGGGATCACTTTCAATGATCACCGGGACATAAAAACTGCATAGACAAATATGATAAAAATAACCACAAAATAAGATTTAAACGCCTTTCTCCCTTTCCACCCCCCTCCAAATATGTCAGGTGACAGCCACAAATGTGTCTCATAACTAGAGCCTGAATAACACACTTTTATTATCAGTCGCCAATTTCAACATTTGCTAATAAAATAAATTATGATATCTGCCAAAAATACTTACTTACGCATGCACCCAATTACTTTTCAACTATTTTACAAATGCCTCCATGGCATTAAAGAAATTGGTATTTTACTTAATATACTGTATACAAGATGATGAGTACATTATTTAATTAATTGCTGTCAAAACATGTAAATTAGACTTTGACTACAACCTGTGCTTTATTACTTAACTATAACTGATAGATATATTTAATAGGAGGAGCGGAATCCTTTCTGTGAGCGAGACATTCTTTGTGTTTACCCATGGTGTGAAAAGAGATGTCAGATAATTTGTAATTCCATCCTTTGAAACACATCACTAAAGTGGGTTTGCTAATTAACCCAAATGCCTTCGCAGATTGAGGCCATTAAAGGCCTGAAACAAAAAGAACACAGTTTTATTAAGACCTGGTTCTATAGACTGAAACCTAGTCATCGTCGCTTCACCGCTCTTACCAGAATAGACCAAGTGTAACAAACATCCTTGAGAAAAAAGCCAAAACAGTGACAAAAACAAACAGCAAAACAATTATCATGTTTCAATAGAAAAGCTCCCGCATAACAGTGTAACATAAAACAGCAAATGAATCTGTTGGACATAATATTGTCAACTACATTTCTTGCCGTGTCCTCCATTGTTGTCTGCTACTCGTTGCTATCTAGCTTTATGTTTGTCATTCCCTCTCTTTGTGCCTTTGGAGAGTGTGTCCTCTTTTAAGGCCTGACAGCAGAAATAACAGGTCTGAAGACTACCTCTGGAGCATGAATGAGGGGGTGGAATTCCCTCCCAGCCCATACATAAACCTTGAGGGAGAAGACAGCACCATCCATGATCTTGTTTCCTCCCGTTTGAGAATCAAATTGGATGAGAAGGTCTATACAGTAATCATGCTGCCAGATTCTATTAATTTTGTGTTTGAGCGAGCATGATGCAAACAACCCGTTGTCCTCGCTCCGGTGGCAGTTAGATATGTCCTGAAGCTGTTGAAGCCCAGTGTCAGCATGACAGTCTATCGTAGCTGTCACCTTTCCAGGGAGGGCAAAGAATAGTCCTTCAAATACATCCTTTAATTTTGTTTTGAGGCCAAACCTATGATTCTATGGGCCTTAGTTTCCGGTTCCAGACACAAACAGAGGTGCACAGTGCATGTTGACTTCAGAATATCTGGTGGTCACAATGGCAGCACAGTTGTAACAGGGTTGGTTTACAGTGAATACATTATCAATAGGAGTAGTGGGGGCTGTCAGCAATTACAGCCAATCAAATCAGCTCCTCACATTCACACTTCCTCACCATGAGAATGCCCAAATCATGTATAACAGTCCTGGCCACCGTGGTACAATGTACCTAGTGGCCATTTAAGATAGCCCACTGTCCTATAAACACTGAGATGTTTTCCTACGTAAAAAGTTAAGGGCTGTTGTTGTTAATAGCTGTATCGGTGACAATTGTACAGTTGTAACCGATCCATGGGGCTAATCCAATTACATTAATTTACACACGTAGGTCTACTGTCAAGCATCAGAGTAGCCTCAGTTATCAAACCACTCCGGGTATTATGGAGTAAACTTAATACTAAGGCGTTCTTATAATAGCCTACTACTTCTCTCATCAGGTGAAAAACATTTTCATCTGGCATGGAAGTTGACCTCCACAGCGGCCTCACGAATCAGACTGCTTAATGTTACACATCATTAGTAGGCCTATCTACCAAGATTCTCCAAAATATAACTCTGTTTTGAATGAACTGTCCTTTTTTGATGCCACAATCTCAAGATCTAAAAAGAAAAGTATGTCTCCATGACAGCGATGTCAACTTGACAACGATGTCAACTATTGGGAGATAAGTTATTTCAATAAAAATTAATATTATATTATTAAATATACTTTAGAAAACGTTAAACTTCATGACTAACTCCCAAGTTGAGATCCACAAACTTGATCGGGTTAGTGAGTTGGCGTGGGTTTGAGCCGAAGTAACAAAAATTGCTTGCTGCAAACGATGAATTAAAGTAACAAAAAGTGCATGCTGCAAACGATAAATGGAAGTAATACATTAATACAGTAATACATGTAATCAATAAAGTGGAAGAAACAAAAATTGTAGATATGAAATTATCAAATTCATTCAATTCATGAATTTATATCAACATTTTATCAGTACATTTTTGTTAATTCTACCTCTCAAAAGAATGTAGTGTTTATTTTTTATTTGTACCCCTGCAGCTCTGTAGATTCAGATATTATGCATAAGAGTATTAACCCTACTTAGTATAACGCACTTTGTGAATCCACCAAATGCTAGTACAGTCAAAAACTGTGTACAGTTACAAACTGTGTAGGATAGCAGACTGGATAATATAGATATGCACCAGGTGGAACTCCAGTTAGACTTCAGCATAACACTGGAGCACTGGACCCCCTTCCTCTCAACTGCCATCAGGTATTTCACACTGCTGGCAGCACAAAGAAAGACAATGTATCATAGATTTGCATGGAATGTGAAGTATAATGTTCTAACACGGTCTCCTCTCTTATGTTACTGTCAATGAAACCATTGGAGGTAATCTTGAAATAAAAAATGGAAGGTTCTCTAAAGAATAGTTCATTGTGAAAAGGGACTCTGGGAGACATGATAGAAATACTGATTGCCACTTGTGACAGATGTGGCTCTAACACAAATAAGTGCATTTCTTCCTAGTAGCATCTGAACCTTAGTGCAACCCAACATGAGGACTGTCAGCTTTCACACAATGGGCATTTCTTTTTATATCTGTTTAGAGTACACCACTGGTTACACATATTTTTGACCCAAAAATAAGTTATAACTTGCGGCATATGAACAAATAAAAATATTGAAGTGTATTTAGATTTACTCTAGGAACATACAGTATATCTGCTGGCTCACCAACTCTTCATTGCTGTTCCTGAATTTTTATGTCATGCTTTGTTTAAAGAAAATGTAGTTATTGTAAGAAGTCATTGCCAGCCACAGCTTGGCTCAGCCAGACTATTCAAATATGCTTCACATTCCACTTTCAATCTCAATCAAATTGCTGAGATGCTTTGTTGTACATTTCGACTCTGGCATTTTTGAGAATGGAAAACATTTTGGGGACTCAATCAGACTTTACTTGGAGACTTGAGGTATAATATGCTTTTAGATACGTATAACTTGGAAAAGAAGTAGACCAGGGTTTGTGTCCAAATGGATGGTGTGCTTAAAGGACAAACTTGAGCAGATTAATAGTATACATAGCACACAGCCAAATAGAAGGGGTTTACAATGTAAATCCTACATTTTGGCATCAATTCACAGCAACTGAAATTAGAATAAATTAACTGTTGATGCAAAATTAGGTTCCCAAACACGGCCTAACTGAAATACCTATTACTGTATCTGCATATAGAATGTCCTGATTTATTTTTAATGCACCAAATATTTAACATGTGTACCAAACTTAACCAGCTGTGTTTAAATATATTTGATGTACACTATTTTGGTTGCATTCACAACACATCTCCAAATACTGTACATTAAACCAATATATAAAAAAGAACCAGAAACTCACTACACTCTGCCTAGTGTACAGTATTAGCGGTAATATAACAGATGTTTGGTAGTTTGTCTGGGAAAACCTGGGACTGTTCAGATGGAAAGTGACCACCCAGCCATGTTCATCTGAGTTTTCAAGAAAATCACAACCAAAATCAGAGCCTATGCCCTGGACAAGAGAGGGTCACCGCAAGCGGACAATCTAATTTAGCTTGTGCTTGATTGCCATGCTGGCTTCTTAATTACCAGGCCAGCCAGGCAGGCTAATAAATGATGTACATACATTGGAGGCATTTCTTTAAGCTTTCCTTTACATGTATTATTGGCCTTTAAAGGCATGTATCCTACACCCACCTAGGAGCAGATAGCTGCCATTGCCTTGTAAATGGCCTTTCCTAATTCTGCTAATATGTACAATGCCAAGTAAATGCCTCTACCCCTTTAGAAACGCATTTATAAATAAATGTAAACATTTTATTTTTATGTACTTTATGGACTTTACTCTGATTTGTGATACGACCTTTCGAGCAAAAGCCCTGTTGTACTGGTAGCACTTTAATAAAGGAGGAGATTTAAATAAGACAGAGGGAGCCTGTTAAATCATATCTAGAAGCAATTCTTTGTGTTATCAGTAAAATGTCTGTTGGGCGATAACCCAAGGTGAGGTGTTTTCCACACACGCTGTATGGAAATACACACACACTATTTCAAGTTCATCTGGAGCGTTTGGTCAAGCGTGACATAGCTGCAGCCAAACAGTAAATTTGCCAACTTGTCAAAAGTAAATATTTTGTCGTTCGGAATGGCAAGTGTGTGGAAAATGTCCTTTCTACAAAAACAATCCAGGGCCAGCTTGGTCAACCATTGCTGGACTGACATAAGCAGATTTGATGTTGAATTTGGTCTGTGTTGTGAGATGTGAAAATGGGACGTCACTTTTTTAACCCTTAAATGGTATCGCAACTTCAAGTAATATGACATTATATTGCAAATACTGTATCTATATTCTTTTTACTTAATACAGTAGTCCAGATAAACAGAAACAATTTAAATCCTACCCTTCATAGTTAGTGTGTTAGAATAATTTTGCCACAGGCAGTAGAGTACCGTATGCTACTATATACAGCTCAAGTACAGCTAACAGAACAGACAGACTGACAGAACACCGGTACAATTAGTAAACTGTAGTATGAGTTTAACGTGTAGATTACTGTAGAAAGGACATGCCTACCTTAATTTGCTTTTCGGCGATGTTTGTTGATGTTATAAAAGTCAATATTGCACTGATTAACAGGTAAAATAGTTGTAGGACTCCCCAAACTTGCCTTCACTGCTGCAATTTGAATACGGACAATGTTGACTAAATGTTGCCCTGTCAATTCAGCTATTCTTTATGGATCTCGACCTCTGATTCATACATTTTTTTCATTGTATCCTTTCTTAACCAAGAACGTTTCACATACATTTTAAATGCTTTAAAACAATTTTCAAACTTTTACTTTTTTACTTTAACTCAGCAATTGTATTGACAACACTGTATACTGTAGATCTATGAAAACTACTGAGTCCTCTAGGCTTACTATGTCTACAAAATGGCTGCAGTGTAGAAATCTAACGCCATTGAATACTACTGTACGTATAGTTAAAAGTTTCACTGGTTAAAATGGAGCACAATCTCTTCTATGGAGAAATTGCATATAAAAACAATGTAGATGGGCTGGATAGCCAGGCATAGCTACGAACGTCTAGCAAACACTCACAATTTTGTCTACATTTAAAAAAGCTTTGCAAGACAAAGCAACTTTGACTTTGCAAGACTAGAACATTAATTTACACTGCCCCTTGACTGATGCCAGCTAGGCTAATGTTGTATGACTGTGAGGAGAAAAGACTGGGGGTATACAGATACGGGTACATCAAAGTGGGAGGCAAGGTGTTTTTGACACAGCAGGGGGTGTAGCAGGACAAGGCCCTGACAGTTTGCCACGGTGTGCTTTTGAAGTCGACTTGTGGTCTTTTTCCAGCTGCGAGGCTTCCATGAGGTAGGCACAAGACAAACCAACAGAACACGCGTTGGGACATTGCTACATGCTTCCACTTCTGTATGTTTTGGGGGGAAGAGTTCAAAACAACAGTTGTATCAGATATTCGTATACCTTCAAATTAGTGTTAGTGTGTTCAAGTTGGTGTTCATTGTATAATGGTTACTTAACCAGTTGCCAATAATAAGCATCAGCAAGCAAGTTCAATTGGAGCCAACAGCGTTTACTGTATGTGTTTGTGCTTAGAAAATCACGATGAATCCTCTAACCTTGCCTTACCCAACAGCATTCTGGGAGTGCTGCGGTAAGCACAGCATTATGGCAGTCAGATTTCAGTTACCTCCGTGGATGATCTTTTTTCCATAAGCTAGAGTGCAAACTCCAAGGATATCTTGGTGGGTGTTTGTCTGAGCTGTAAACACTGCAAGCCTAAAAAACACCCACTACTGAATCTAGTTTTCAATCGTCACTATGAACACTAGCCAACATAATGCATTGCTTTGCGTGCCCACGGTCAGGGCTAAGGAGTCATTAACATATGTAAATGGTACACAGGGAAACAAAGTTGACCAAGAGCTGAAAGGTAATTGGCTACAGGCGCACCAACTGAGCCATTCTCAAAGGAAATAGACTTACACGTGATTGCTTAAGCACATAGGTGATACGAACATGCTGTACTGTAGTTACACTGCCTGCAGAGCCGACCATGTTTACTGTATGTACTCTTGTAGACTAACATTGTATAGCTGTTATTGCTTCCAGCGCAGCAACAAACCTCAATGGAAATAATTAAATGTTGTGCAATTTCACACAACAGAACATTATCGGTACACGCAGCATTTGAGTAATCATTTGCAGTAATTCTGTTCAGGCCATCAATACAGATTAAAAATAAAATCATATCTTGTACGGAATGTGGAGAGGCTTTCCGATACAATTGTAATTTGGAACTACTTGTTGCCCCAGCTTCATTTACATCCCTCTGATAAATTTGTGCCGATTTTGGATCCTCCCTCCTTCGACAACACCTCAAGTGCAGGCTGATAATCACCGCAATTAACAATGTGCTAATTAAAGCTTTGCTTGGTAGTGTCTTAATGGGCCACACAATACAGCAAATGAGTCCATGCGTTGATAATAAATCTGATTTCAGAAAGCGTAGAATCATTAACCCCGTGGAGCAACAACAATACCCAACACACCCTGACGGTTGCAGCTGAAGACTGAGCCCGCAACGGCATCCATCTTGACGTTCAGTGTTTTTAGATTATCATTGTCCTTATAGACATGTTCAGTGTGTAGTCAAATATAGGCATTATAAAATTAAGAGATCTATGAGAATATTTCTCAATCAGTGTGTAGTCAAATATAGGCATTATAAAAGAGATCTATGAGAATATTTCTCAATATGATATGTATCACAGCAGTTTAAAGCATGTGAACTTTTTTTAAATCCATGACTTTAGCTGGGTTTTTTTTAAAGAGTTTAACAAAAGTTAAAGTTGGATAATTGCAACATAGTTTTTGGCCATTTTGGGGGTGGGGTTGCATAATGATAAGCAAGCCCCTGCAGCAAATATACACAGCACACAAGTTTATATTGTCATGTACTTCAGATTCATGTTTGCACCACTATGGTTATGCTGACTTTTAAAGTTGTTGTTGTAGCACTGTGATTGCTATGCTGACAACAATCCAAATGAAAAAATATATGTCCTTTGTTCAATCAATTATGTATTCACAGATGTAAACAGCTAAGGTACAATACGTTTACTGAGCGATTGAAAAATGAAAGTAAACAAATGTGTTTTGCCATTCGTAAGCGATTGTAGCATTGGTGCGGAAAAACCAGCATGCATCAATCAATTACAGTGCGCCTTTATATTGTAAAACTGTAATGATACTAGATCTTAACACAATACACATTCAAAGTAGACAGGGGGTGTAAAGCAGCTTCCTGCCTAGCAGGCAGGACTCTAGCGTTGCTCACAAGGGATCGTTAATTGAAACTTGTAATGAGGGGAACTGCCGATGGACCAGCAGTAATGTATAATCCCTGCCTCTTATCTAAACTCCACTGAGCCGCTGCTCTCTACATTCAGAGGGGATGCTGCTGCTACTGTGATTGCTAAATTAGGCAGGGAATGTGATGCTTTGTGGTGCACATGACTCCCAACTAAAAACAGGTCAGGCAGAAACAGAACACAGGCCCATGTTATGCTTCACACCACATTCCCAAAGTCCCCGTCTCTCGAGCAACAGTGTGTCTGTGTGATTAAGAAGAAGGAATGACACAGTGAATGACTTCTCACTTCTAAAAAAGAGGTTGCATCTTATGGTTCATTTTAGAGCAGTTTGCAGCTTTGTGACTGATTCTGTAATTTTCTGCCTTTTCAAGTAGGTTACTCTCCATTGGAAATGTATTGAATATGTGATAGAGGCCTATATTTAAAGACACATACTAAACTGTTCTTGATCTTCCACTAATGGTTTGTGATTGCTGTGAATGATTTCTTAAATAAAATCAATACTCCAGTTTTATTATATTGAACAGTCATCGCTATTTAAAATTGAAAAAAGTGTCACTACATAGCCACTGATGTAATTCTTCTGTGGAATGTCACATTGAGATTGTATCATTCTCAGATTGTAGACGTCATTACAATGGCCATAAAGAGAAGTGAAGTTAACATTTATTTATAGAAGACAGAGATGGTAACTTCAGAATTGTTTAAAAAAAAGTCAGAAATTCTGCTCAGAAAAACAAATTGTTAATTTGTTTAGCAGTTTAGCAGAGCACACACATAACAAAGAGCAGGAACAGGAGGATTTATTATGTGACTTCCTCACATAAATATAACTCAAGACTAAATGATAGTCAAATACTCAAATTTGACATGCAAAACAAGGGAGCAGTTTACTTATTTATTTAGACACAGATGATAAGATGGAATTAGTTTCTGTAGAAATACTGTGTTTAAACAAAACCAAATCTGAATTGAGTTGAATGTTAATGGACAGCCTGAAATTTTCCTGTGAGATGCAGGTGCTTGCTGATCAGTGATTACGTCATCAGATACACTGCGAGGTATCCGACATGACTGTAAGTGTACAGACCGCCTCAGGACATTCCTGCAGGGAGGCTACAACAACATTGACA
>JAODLL010039443.1:0-21324 GCA_026546735.1 Forbesichthys agassizii
TTACACGTAGTAGCGCTTAGCGGGTGGCTAGAGGCTATCTCACCCTCCCCCTCTCTCTCTCTCTCTCTCTCTCTCTCTCTCTCTCTCTCTCTCTCTCTCTCTCTCTCTCCCTCCCTCTCTCTCTCTGTCGAGCACTGGTGTCTCCCCACGTCTCCCTGCTATAAAACAAACACCTAATAAAAAATGGAACTGCAGCCGTTGCACAGCCTCCCTGGTTGTCCTATATAGTCCGCCCGTGTCTGTCTGTCTGTCTGTCCTCTACAGTCCATCCCTGTGGCTTCTACCGCTGCCTCTCGCACGGCACAAGCTCAGGCTTCGCCAGCCATATGATATCACTCGGTAGCCTTATATGGGGAAACGGCAGGTTGCCATAACGACAGCAGACTCCACCTGTTCCCCCCTCCCCCTCCCTTCCTTCAGCCCTCCTTGTGGAGACAGGATGGCTTGGTATAGATCATTTAAACAAGCACAGCGCGCTGTACGCAGGCGGGCAAAGAAGGAAGGATTACCTGGAGATGGGTGTGGGAAAAGAGAGGAAGATGAGGGTGAGATGGAGCGAGAGATAGAGAGAGGTAGAGATGTGGTGACGCTGTGGGGAGATGCAGGAGGGCAGGGTCTGGCTTTCATGTTGTGGCCAGCTTGGCTGGCTACAGAGAGAGGGTTGGGAATATCTGTGGACCGTATGAACGGTACCTATGCTACGTCTGGGATTATCATATCATGCGTCCATTAGGGTTTCCAAGAGCCCGTATAAATGATATGTTGTAATGAGTTTAATGTGTTTCGAAGCACACACTAGTCTGTCATTATTTGGGGCAGGCTAGTCATTTGAACAATGACCTGCAATTAATAATGTTTTGCATGGCATTTCCTGACACGTCGGCAAAGCTAATTTATTATCTGTCCTAAACACCTGCTGTTTTCCATCCCTACAGACGAAGACTTAGCGTTTTGTAAAGGTTAAAGCTTTGGTGTTTGGTGGAAAATGTGTTTCTGTATTGCAATTGTACTTGCTCGACGGAATGGAATTTCTGGCCGCAAGTAATTCTCACCCTTTGGCTTGTTACAGTCAATCCCCTGGAAGCCCAACCAGGTGTTTTGAGACTTTAGCTGTGGCTTCTCAGGGCTGTGTGGGCATGGGCAGACCCCTTCGCGAATGATTGACATTTTCCTGACTCCTGTCAGTTATGTCGTACCTGTTAGGATGGGCATACTGACAACTGACATCATGATTGGGTTTTGGGTATATGCAGTTTGCATCAAAACATATGCTGGCCACTTTCAACCGGATAAGCAGTCCAATAAGCCAAAATAACAGTGGATTCCAATCAACTAGTGCTTTAGTTTATCTACTTAGGGATTTTATGGTCTTTAAACCAAAAAAGGTATTATGCATGCTTACACTACATGGAAATACTTTATGAATAATACTATTACAGTAAACACACCGTAGACCAGTGGTGGGGAATCCTGGCCCTGGAGGGCCACTGCCTTGCATGTTTTAGATGTCTCCCTGCTCCAACACACCTGATTCTAATCAATAGCTCGTTATCAGGCTTCTAACAGTTCAGTCATTTGACCAGGACCAGGTTTCCCCATCCGTTCCGTTGACCTACTCCTTTTATGTATGGAAATACCCTTGTGGTTGAAGTAAGTAATTCTGCACTGATATGGACAATTCATATTCTACGATGCAAACGCGAATGCAGACACAAGGGCTACGCGCGTAATATCAGTACATAGAGAATGAGGGTTAGCTGATGCCCTGAGCTTTTTCAGATGCGATACACTTTCATCCAACAGGGGGTAGCAGAGTCTCTGGTGACTTGTGAGGTAGAAACACATACAGCCTACTAATGAAGAGGACTGCATTATTTTACTACTGCTGAATTGGCGTTTTTTTATGTGGTAGAGCGAAGCGACATAGTAGAGAGACATAACATTTTTCCCATTACCTCCCCTCACTGCAATGCTTGAAATGGCAGGCGCGTTTTTGGTTGCGTCAAAGCACCCTTGCGTTCGCAACCGCGTAGCTTGTGTAAACTATGAATCGGCCCTTACGCAAACATGTGTTTCCAAATATTAATGCAATAAGCCTGTTTCACATTGACCTACTATGAAGTGCTATGAAGGTCAACTTACCCTACAAAATAGACTTTTACTGAGTTTATTTGGCTGATTAGACTGTTATTCTGAACATATAATGCAAACATTGCATATTCTAAAAAAGACTGAACAAGCAGTGTGCACAAACACCCACATCTGAGAAGTGTGATCAGCCACATTTACTCAAAACACCTGTGTGGGCAGGGACTTCAACAATTAATTTAGACCATAGACTTATAAATAGATAAACACATTGAAAGAAATGGTAGACTCGTGTTTCCGCTGGGCTTTGCTTACTGGTGCAGCAAGGAACGAGATCATTTCGTCCGAGACACTACCACAAATCTACACTAAACAAGACTGCTCCAAGCCTTGAGTCAGTCCCCCCATCATAACAATTTCCATTGCACCTAGTTTTATGGACTGTCCGAGAAGGCTAACATGTCCGTCCCCCCCCCCCCCCGAACCCTTCCTTCCGCATTTAGACAAGCCAGGAACAAAGTGTAACATAGCCTCGTGACACCATTCAGATCTCGGGAGCTTCAGTGTGTCCCAGTAGCAACTGACCTTTCCCATCAGCGTCGTTCTTATAGCTATACGGGCGTGGTTTAGGTGTGCTGACAGAGAGAACGACCAGGTGGTTCATCTAATCAATTGCAAAGTATTTTTTTGAAAGTACCTGGCCAAATAGTTTCAATATACGGCTCCCCAGATGGACAACAATTCCTCTGGCATGTCAGGTTAAGTGTAACCCTCATTGGTAGCACTCCTGATGCAACCATTTAACATGCATCTAATACAGGAGGTGAAACCTCTCTCAGTTTGTAGAGTTACGGCTGTGCAAGTAATCAAATTGCAATCAAGATTTGTAATGTCGAACCCTAACAATCACATAAACAATGTAATCGAGAAAACCCATGATTTTGCACATTATGTTTTGCAAGCAAACTCTTTTGAAATTGCTTTTCAATTTCTTTTTCAATTATTATTTATTTTTATTTCAGATGATGTAAAGTTTTTGCTATTGATTTGTTTCACTGTTTCATTGTCTTTTAAATGACAGTAACCAACATCTTTCAAGACGTTGCATCTATTGCATCTTAACCGTCCTGGAGTGGTGGATTCCTCCATACTGTATGTGGTCCCTTCCCAATGTTGCTTCTCTTTATTCCCATTACGTAAATGGGAGTTCTTCCTTGCCCGGGGAGAGGAGCAGGTTAAGGGGGTGTTTGTTTCTATGTGAAATGTAGCCTGTAAAGCCCTTTGAGACTATCGTGATTATTAAGAGCTATATAAATAAACATTACTTGACTTTCCAAAGTCAATGAGTGATTTTGACCAAACTAATCATGATTCAGATGCTTTGCATAATCAAGCATCCCCTATGTAGAGTAGGGCTTCTCCTAGTGATGCGGGCACAGGCTCCGGTATAACAGGCCATACCTGTCGTCCAGCAGCAGTAGAGGCCTGGGATGTCGACACAGAGCTGTTGGGGTACTTGTTCTTCTGCAGGTCCATGAAGGCGTCTCGTTGGCGCTCTATGTCCGCCTTGTGGATGTTGTTCAGCGCCTCAAGGCTCTTGGCGGCCACGGCGTTGTGCCGGCGGTCCAGTGAGGACGTGGCGAACCCCCCGTTGGCGCCAGCGCCGTCGAGGAAGCGGCGTGCCCCACGGCCGCCGCCAGCCGCCAGGGTGTGGTACTCCCGCGGGAACTCAGCATCCCCGGCGGAGATCATGGGACCCTTTCTCTTCTCTCGACCTACACAGGGGTCAATGGAGGAGGGGGTGAGGGAGATATAGAGATGGAGGGAGAGATGGAGGGAGAGAGGGGAAAGAAGAAACACAGGAGGGGGGAGAGAAGGCGATTGTGAGAAAATCACACACACATCTCACTGTGGCTTATAGGTTTATTGGGTTTATTGGTGTGGTGTGGCTACTGTATAACTGGTGTGGCTACTGTATAACTGGTGTTATTACTGTATAACTGGTGTTATTACTGTATAGCTGGTGTGGTTACTGTATAACTGGTGTTATTACTGTATAGCCCGAGGTGTGGTTACTGTATAGCTGGTGTGATTACTGTATAGCCCGTGGATGTGGAGAAAACAAGATTTCCATGGACAGCATGTAATTAATGTCTGCAGAGAAATGCAATCAATCTTGAATTGGTCTACCCTAGAGTATAGCATGGCATTATTCAGACTGTTTGGGAAAACATTTTCCTAAACACAATACTGGCGAGCAGTAATAGCAGACCCTCAGAGAATGATTATGAAGATATAATAATATAGTACATTACTACATTCATCATAAGGCAAGTATGAGCAGTTGTCACTGTCAGTCAAAGGTTCTGAAGAAACTCCTGGACTGTGACACATGCAGTTTCTTTCTTTTACAGTAAGTCAGCTAAGTTAACACTGTTAACACTAGTTAACACTGACATTTAGAACTCTCACACTCTATTACTGTGGCAGCCATATTTGTGTACTATTTGCACACATCACATGCAAATGAACACTCGAGCTATACTCACACAAACACACGCGCGCACACACGCGACCTTGAGTCCTGCTGTGTATACACTCCTTGCATAATTTGGCATATGTCAATTTTAACCACTGTAATACCCCTGGTGAGCCCACAGGGCATAGGGCCCCCTTCAGATATGTCAGAATAATTGTCAGCAGTGAGTCAGGATTACTCAATGTGAAGTGGTATAATCAGACATGAAGTCATTTTCTATGGGGAATAGTATATCGCCCCCTTGTGACCACTGCTATCAGCTACATGGTGATTAGAAGCATTGCTTTAAGTTTAACGGACAAACATTGTTTTTACAATATGATGTTTTGGGAATACAGCACATTGGTACATCTAAAATAAATGTGTAATTGTTTGCATACAGTATATCTCGATTTACACAGACAAAATAATAGTTGTATGTGTGTGTGTGTGTGTGTGTGTGTGTGTTGCATACCTTTACAACCATATTACAGTATTACGAATTGACAACCAACCAATCACACAAATATAAAACATGTAATCTGAAATATTTACTACATGCTATGCAGTCTAGCAAAGGCAGCTAGAAATTTCAATTTTGCCCCTGAATAAATAAAAACCATTACAAAAATGGCCACCCTCACATTCCCTGACATTAAGTCAAGTCAAGTCAAATGTATTTTTATAGCCCTTAATCACATTACAGTCTCAAAGGGCTGTCCAGCATACATTTCACAAACGACACCCCCTCAACATGCTCCTCCCCCGCCGGGCAAAGAAAAACTTCCATTAAAACCCCATGAGGGAAAATGGAAGAAAACCTTGAGAATGAACCCCCGAGGGTGGACACCCACCCCCCCCCCCCCCCCCCCCTCCAGGACGGTTAAGATGCAATAGGTGATGGTAGGCAAACCAAATTTAGCATTAACACGTTATCACATTGTACCGTACTTAAGAACTAACACATTGGAATGATTTAAAGAGATTTGTAAGTTAATTAAGAGTGGTCTGTCACTTGTAGCATTAACAGACGCCACAGGAATACCAGGTCCAAGGAAGTGACACTGACAGATGCCACTTGAGTCCCAGGTCCAAGGAAATGTCCTATAACACTAGTCACGACCAGGACCGCTCATAGTCTTATTTCTATACAGTAAGTACAGTAGTGAACCTATACTGTACATTGCATTGCTTATGTCTTTGTCAAAAGAGGTCTATTCTTTATTGATCCTTGCCATTTACTCTTTTATTTGCAAATAAGATGCACTAAACCAAAGCCTCTTTGCCCTTAGCTGCTCAAGGTGAAAAACTCTTGTTCACATTGAAAATCAAGGATGTGTAATCTGTTACAGTACCTATTACAGTACCTATGCATAATAGTTGAGTTACAACTATTCACAACAACACAATCGTGTATCCTGTCTGAATATGTTTGATAAAGATGGGATTTATATCTTTATATCTGGAAGCTTGAACAATAGAAAGATAGAGAAAGAGAGGGGTTGGAGAGGGAGGTAGAGAGAGAGAGAGAGAGAGAGAGAAATAAAGAGATAGAGGGGCAGAAAGTGTGAACATAAATAAACCAGACATGAGCTTGTCGTTGTAATTTATGTCCTGCATTCAGCAAGCTCTTCCCATGTGGGGAACAAGGATCTATACTACAGCCATGCCATGCTATGCTATGCTACAGTCGGCTGCTGAATGGCCCTATGAAACACAACCATGCCTGCTAGCATTTTACGTAACAATACTATCTATTTGAGGATGTACTGTATTTCTTTTTTCAGAATAGACTAGAATAGACTAGACTTTCATAAATGGCTAAGTAATTTAAAGTATTTGACATTATTTAGCTGTATCTGCATGATATCTGTTACATATTACATCTAACTGAACCTGGGCTTTTTCTGGGATTTGTTTGTTTGCCCAAATATGCAGTACTGTTAAGTGTTCTGAGAGTTGCTTATTCCTATGATAATGTAAGTATAGAGTACAATTGGCTTTTCAAGAACAGGTGAGACAGTTCCAGAATATGGGGATGTTACATGCCATGGAAGGTTACAGGTTTTGAATGGTCTAGAATGATTTCTGGGATGGTTGTTGCATCGTGCAGGGCCAGGTGATAATGGGGGGTTTAAGTGTTCAATGGAGTTGAGTTCCTATTAGTATGGTACGTGGAGAGCAAAATAGGATGTTCCTAAATAGGATAATAGGATGCATGGGCATAGGTTCAATTTATGGTAAATGTCCTTTATCCTATGTAAAGGAAAATACCAAATTCAGGCACCAGATGACAAAATATAATGAAATATTTGCAGCAAGGCATAGTTTTAAATATGTACTATTTACTTGTAGATACACTTATTTAAAAAGAATCCCTGCTGAAGCAGCACGCATGCATAAGAATGATCCTGTCCTCTTCTGTATAGTTTTTGCATGTGGAACTTATTCATGACGATATGTTCATTCATTTTAATTCCAATAGCTCATAGGCAGCCTACTGTATAAACTATTACGTAAAACATTATGTCTAATTTGATACCGCTGCCCGTTACCATAGTCCATAACGCATAACATTATGGTCAGCCTAGAATCAGTCTGGAATATAGCAATCTCTCTTCACTAAACACTACGCATATTGCATACACTGTATAGGTGGTTGAATAAACATACACCTGTGAATACAGAAATTCTGTTCCCAATGTAACGCATTGAAAACTTTAATGTTTCTGCATCAGACCTCGGCCCTATATTTTAGATAAGTGAATGCTCATTTATTTCTAATTGGGTTTTTCCACATGGATTTACAGTGTTAAATCATGAGTGGACACAGCAGTGCTGGAGGATGGTGTGCATGTGGAAATGTGTTACCTCCACCAACACCACTGGTTTTTTAATACCTATCCATGCTAAAATGTATACCTATTGCCAGCTACTGTAAATAAAACTCCTGTTGGCTGCCTATGTCCACCACTAGAACCAATGTCCCCCAACTGAACTGGTAACTGGTAACTAAAGGAAACAGCTGACTAAGACTAATAGGCCTATAACTTAACTACAGTATAACTCAGAGAGACTTTCAATCAACATGAATCAAAGTGTTAACAGTTGGATTAGATTGCAAGGATTGCTAGGATTTCAGTTAAGTGTCTTTCACTGAACTTTCACTGACATATTTTCAGGGGAGGTTGCTACAGACAGGTTGATTTGTTGCTAAAGGTTGCTAAATGGAGTGATTTAAAATTACCATCTTACTGTAAATATGATTGCCCTTTGCAAAGAATTGCTGGAATAGAATATGTTATAAATTGATAGTAGCACTTTATTCCAAAATACTGTATGTAGTGATATTTACAATAATTTACAATAACTATTTGAGGGATTTAAAAATATGTACATGTATTTCAGTTGCATGCAGTTCAGTTGCAGTAACATTTTGTGTGGATTTGTGTATATGTAGTGTAGTTTTTATTATTGTATTAGTTTACGGGTGTGTGAGGGTGATACATTTCTACAATATACAGTTTTTTGTCATGCCTTTCAGGAGTGAAACCCACTCAGAGAACACCATTGTAACTTTTGACAATTGGGACATTTTGGACCCCACTTTTTATCAGATTTGCTCTATTCTATTGTAAACCATTATATACCGATAAAGATCAGTGTATCTAGTGAAATACAAATTCCCTATAATCATAATTTGTGCAAAAAACGACTGACGATGCATGTTTGTGCTATACCCTGATGTATTATTATTGCTCCCTGCGGTATTGGCTTGTCACATCCTCCTGGCTGGATATTACCCACTAAGATAATAGTATAATTGACATGTAATGTTCTTACTGTAAAGAAACTGTTGAAACATACGTACTGTATGCCTACTAGAGTCCCCGTATGTCAAATTATCTCACTCTGCTCATATAATAATTAATATTATAATTATATTTTACATGAACATGCTAACAGAGTGTGGAAGCATGACAACGAGTATCAGATTAGTTGCTAATTATGTTGGTATCCTACTGTATGTGAAATGTGTCTACTGTAGGTACCCAAGGGCTGTAGTATACCAATGGATATGATTATATATAGTAGCATTATGTTACTGTAATCCTCATATGGAAATTCAGGCATTGACTGGAATAGTGCAAGCCAATTGAACATAATAACGATAAGGTCTTTGGAATCTACAAATTAACAGCAGTAAACACGTGAGGGAACCAAGTCATATAATAAAACATACACACCTAAACACACACACGCCTTCACAGTAATGAAGATTCATTACTTTGTGTTGTATTATAGTTTGAAAGCGGAAGGGAGGACGGGTTGGGGAATCCAATAAAACCAGTAAGTGATGGTCATCGTGAGGAGACGCTGTATTTCAGCTGTCCTGGACTCGCTCCAGAGGGCCGTGCTCAAGGCCACATCCAAACAGCTCTCATTACGAGGGAATGCTGCATCTTTGGTCACTGGTGCCCCAGGCCTGGCAGGTCCCATTTGTTAGTTTTACGATTTCATCATGCTGAGGTATAATCATTTGTACTTGTCCGAGTGGGAGGAGAAGTCTGTGCCTCGCCCAAATGTACTTCAAATCATTTTCTGGCTTGTTTACTACACTTAGTAGCTGTAGGTTGGCGGGCACAGGCTACTGGGCGTAATAGCACATGAATGTAGAAAAATCTAGAACATTATTAATTGGAAACCTGTTGATATAGAATAAAGCTGATTTATAGTGTACAGTATACAATTACTCTGTGGCGCTGACTGTTTATGGAGGGTATAATTGCCATTATGTATTTCCTCATGTCTTTTCTGCGCTTATGTTCAATATCCAGGTCGCCACGTGTGATTCGACACACACAACGATAAATGACTACGTTTATTGAGCCTTGGTACAGAAAGTAACTGTGATTGTGTTGCAACCATTATAATAGCCAATGAAGCATGCTGTATAAGGACATGGTTACAGTGATAAAATGCAAGTCTCTTTTTTTCCTGCCTTGCCTACACCGCACGATCTATCACTTTGTTCCAACTGCCTTCTTTGTGTCCTTGTTATGAATTTGTTCATTTATTCATCTGTACCTAACTTCTCGCACACACACTCGTGTCTCTAGCCCCTATTCCTCAAAAACCACTCATTAGTGCTGGAATCTCTGTGGAAGGTCAATGAATGAACGATAAATTGTGCCCCGTGTTCCTCAAATTAAAACATTGAGCTCGCATGGGCATTTCTAAATTAAAATAAGACCCAAACTAGATTTGAATATGGATGCTGAGCGGGCTGAATTTGGAACCAGGTCTCGTCATTTCTTAAAGGGATAGTCAAGGGAAATTAGTCATTTTAGTCTTAGCATGTCATTAACGGATGTAGAGGCTTAATATAAACACATACAAACTACGAAAATCAACTTCCATTTGAATCTATATTTATTTTACTTTCTATCTGATTTTCTGGGTGGAGTTAACTCGAGCGTGGAGACGTCATGCAGCTCCTAGACTATAAAAGTAAAAAGTGTCACGATAAACGGCACTTTGCATTTGAGTCTGAAGGCCTACTGCAGCTTCTGTAGTACATTTTTACAAACTGAAAGATACTCTGAACTAACCATTGTGACACAACTTGGATTATACATGGATATTGTTTTTGTTTTACTGAGCCCATCGTATCTGCTAAAAGACGTGCCATTGCAGCTAGCTAGACAAGTGAGTTGCACCACTTAAGAATGTAACAACAGCCTAGAGTTGAAAGGGGGAGGGGGTATATGGGGACATTACGAACACGCCCATTCAGCCCTGAGCCCTTTGAATGTAGCGTTAATGTTAACACACTTATTAATATTTTTGTATTATTATTTATTTGGTTGATGTATATTAAATATATCCCTCTGCAATATATTGGAAATATTTCTGCACCTTGTAACCTCTTTCCTATCTCTTTAATACCGAACTTTCCCAAATGGATGCCAGCAGCAGAAGGGAACATGCTGTGTGACCAGAGGGCCCCTGTAACAGGATGAAATGGGCGGAGTGCAGGTGCAGATGAGATGAGAACACACACAGTCACACACAAACAATGAAAACGCACAGCAAAGTGATACGACATTATTAAGCAACACGTGATTCTAAACACACACTGAGATTAGAGTGTCCCATGACAAACATCCAATACCATTCCCAAAACAAACCCCGATATATTATCAATACCACAACAGTTGCATTGAATGAATGTTAGTGATTGATCAATGGATCAATCAAATAGTTAGCCTATAGACAACTGCAGCAGGCCAGTGGTTATGATGCGTTCCAGACACAGTCAAATATTTCCCCTTTCCAACCTCCAGCTGTTCAAGATGCGCTATGCCAAATGTAAACAGAAAGTCAGCTACCTAATAACTACAACATAGGCTATTTGACATTACTGTAAGTTACATGCAGAATAGGCTTTGCTACAGTACATAAAGTATATAAATTATTTTTAGAGTTGAGAGAAAAATCGATACAGTGTATTATATGTTTTTTTGTTAAGGGTTTGAATTGAAAAGCAGCTAACAATGTTTTGGGGAAAATACAAATTCTCTTAGCACCCTGGTCTTTTATAGCAGAATTTAACACATCATTCTACAACAAAGACAGTCTGATGATTTTATTGTATTATTCATAGATTTTTTGCTGAATTTGGTCTTTGGAAGTATGATTTAAATATTTGAAAATGGTTATATGGTTAAAAATACTAATAAATTGCAGTACTGAATCACAATAGATAGTGAGAACTGCGAACATTGCAATATATAAAGTATTCATGATAATATCATATCTCAAGGTCCCTCGCAATTCCCAGCCATAATTATTTTAATTATATATATAATTTAGGTCTCAAATGGCTTTGAATTGAGGGTTTACAGAATGAGCTGCAAAGTTCAGCAACACAGTAGAGCCGGATGTTGCAAAATCAGGATGGATTTGCCAGACTAATGCATCACATAGTGGACCTTTACAGTAAGGTATTGCAGTATGTCGTGTAACTTTATACCTAAGACATTGGCCACTGTGCAGTCACAGAAACCTCCTACAGCTTTTCACTTGATACTTTTTTCCCAGTTCAATTTTCACCTCAGCTCAAAGTGCTACATAAATCATGCTCAAGTCAAAAGTTATATTTAGAGGGGGAAAAAAAAGTTTGAATCATGTCTCAGACAGAGATGTTCACAGTAAGCGACTTCCACCACCACATCTCTCAAGAGGAGCGCTAGCCCTGGGCAGCTAACGTGTGCATCTACTACCTCACTCCCTCAGCTATAGTCTAACACTGTCAGATTCAAAAGGAGCTACTCTTCTCTGTAGAGCTGTTGCTGTAAACAAGGCTGAAGGACACATAACCCTGCTCACCTTGTCTATCACAGGCCTTCAACACAAGCCCGGAGAAAACTCACGAGAGAATACAGATACTGTGATGTTTCGTGATCCCAGTCCTGTGTTAGTCTCGTCACTACATGTGTTCACCTTGTATATCGAGCCTGTTTGCCCGTCACTCCCTGCCCAGTGTTTCCCAGTCTCGTTAATTCCTCCCGTGTCTGTGTAATCATGTCTGATGTGCTGCACCTGTTCCTCATTGTTGTTAGCCAATGGTCTGTCTCCCTGTCTTGTGTGTGTTTTTAGCCCCGGTGTTTTCCTCAGTCCTATGTCGGTTATTGTTGATGGTATATGTCGCGGTGTTCCCCATGTTCCTTTTGTTTTGCATTAAGCCTGTTTTTTGAATACTAATCTTTAATTTTCGTTACGTGTCTCCCGTTTGGATCCTCACCTCGTACAATCGTGACAGATACTGTATACATAGGACTGGACAATAACTCAATATTTTTTCAATAACAGTGATATAATGTTTAAACTTATTTCCGGTATTTCGATAAGCTTAATGACGGGTGCAGAAGTCAGTTTTATTCAAGGTGAACTACGTGCATTGATGACTTGCACTAGACACGCAGCCAGCGCCCAACTGTAGTGGGCTGTTTTCACATGCCAGACAATTTAATTTACTCTCTCACCTAACAGCAAATGTAACAGAAAGGCTCAAATATTACGTATTATGACAGCTTACTCCGCTAACACGTCTGCTGTGAAACTGCTAACTTACCGTACTAGCTACCTGGGTCTATTCATGAGATCTTTCCAGAGCCAGTCAAAACCGCTACTGAGGTGGACATAAATATAGCCTTCATTAATTATAGGTAAATAATGTACTAACAGAAAGACACAGTTGAGAGATTTGTTTTAAGCAGTTTTTCTGAGGCTTATATTCTTTCATATTTATATCACAAATATATCGTATCGACCGACATTTTGAAATATATCGGGATATACATTTTGGCCATATCGTCCAGGCCTATGTATACAGCAAGAATGAAAGACATGCATAGTAGAATAGAGATGTCTCTGTGTATGGGTGTGTGTGCGCGTGTTTGTGGAGGGGGGTTGCGTCTTCTAATTTTCTACCAATAATGTTCAAAATCTGAAGTTATGAGGTTGGCTGTGAAGATATACTGTAATAACTGTAAAAATTACAGGTACTTTGAGATTAACATGCATCAGAGAGCCACAGCTATCGGTTTAAAGTACCGTAAAATAACGTATGACTTTCAAAAGCAATAGAGAGAAGCAGAGAGAAATGTAGGTGAGCGATTTGTAATACCGCATGCTAGGTTTATAAAACCATGAAACACGTTTGTCCAGAAGGGACCTGGACAGTATTTTTATGTAGACAAGCAAGACGTTCAGCTGTTCCTCATCAAGAGAAGCATTGCGGAACAGCCAGAACACAGAGTCCTATACCACATCCAACACTGCCAATCTGCTGCCACCTGCTCTCGCCTCCTCTCTCTGCCTCATCTCCAAAATGGTTTCTCACCTGTGGCAACCTCTCCTTTGTGGTGCACGCTGTTCCAACAGCCCCTGAGTCATAACAGAGTCCTGTCACACATACATTTACTGTAATGTAAATCTATCAGATTATGCAGCCACATAATTGGCAGGGATAACACATAGACAGAATAGTGTCATAGATAGATAGATAGATAGATAGATAGATAGATAGATAGATAGATTTGTTTTGTTCGTTATGTTTTTCACAACATTGTATTTGAACTTTCATGCCAATAAAGTGAATTGAATTGAAACGGTTTAAAGACAGATATAAGAAAAGTTGCAAAATTGCAACAAACAGCAAAAAGTATGTTTTTAGCAGGGATTACTTCCTCCTAGTATTTACAGGCGACAAACTGACAACACAAATTTGTGCAGGTAGATGCAAAGAAGCTTTGGCAGATGGTTTTGTTTTTGGTTTCATATTCATGTTAATTCCTAAATGTTCTTGGCTGCAGCGAGGCAGTGATCCCTCGAGTTGCTGTCACAGGGACGGGAGACCGTAGTACAGCAAAGCATCAAGATATAAATAGCCTGCGTCTAGTTGCTACTTGCTAGGCACGTCCACTATAGCTTGTAGTAGGGCTTCGTGGCTGCTGTGCTAAGTGCCTTTAGAGGAAAGCATGAGACACCCTGTAATTACAATCAGGAACATGTTTTATCTGTAGGAAGTAGAGTTGAAAGCATAATCACTGTGGGCATTGCACTGCGGATGCAATATGTTAGGCAGCATTCAATTCCAGTTAAATATATTCTAGAAAGTAACATTTGATTGGTTTATTGGTCTGAATATACCGGATGAAGTCAATACAATTTTTTATAATTTATGTACATAATGTACATAATGCCTGTACTATCTGAGGAAGGTTTGTTGAGTTTCCTTAAACTACAACACATTTAAAGAGTAGCACAAGTACACCTGTTTGATTCAAGCACACTGTGTTGTTGGACTGTCAGCAAATGTGCATTGCTATTGAAACATTAGTCTGTTCCTCCTTTGTACTGTAAGCAGTCTTTTACATTTTGATGAAATACATTCCAAGTGGGTTACTTGCCAAGTGGGCTATTTGCTCCCAATTCGGCTTCAAGAGAGCAATACTTTTCAGGAAAAATACAAATTTGCCATTGCCGTCATTTTGTCCAATATTCATTCAATTGTTTATCCTTCCTGATCTTCCACAATCTTCTGCTTTAGATCTTCACTGGGTACATTTTATGGGAACATCCTTTGAATGTTTCTAGTCTGAAGCTGTCTAAAAATCTGCTGACAAACAGTGTTTAATATATCCCTTCTGCAATTTGTTTGAAGGAAAATATTTGTCAAAAAGCAAAAATAGAAAATTAAAAGGCTATGTTGGCTTAGTAAGACCATCCTGATTTTGCTTAGCTTGGCATCTGAGAACTCTCCATTGTAAACATATTTCAGAAGAACAATCGCTACAGTGTGTTCCTGTTTTCAGCATCCAGGTGGGTGCTTCAGTTGTGTTCAAACAATTGATTTTGATCCTGATTTTGTACTGATTCGTTAAAGATCTTGAACTGGAAGTTTGCAAAACCAGGACGGTATTGTAGGCATTAACAGTTGAAATATGGAGTCCAACACACTCAACAAGAAACTCAACTGGCCTAGTATCTGTCTTAATCTGAACCTACACGTATCCAAACCACATTTATTACTCACTTCAACGTATACAGACTAGCGTAACAAAACATCTTTCCCACAACAGGACCCAAATCCAATTTAGAGTCTATAGCCACAGTTTCAAACTCAAACACCAGAGGAGTTCATCTCTATCAGTATGTGCTATTTCTGGCTCACCTTAGCCCTTGCAGACCTGAGACCAAGGTGAATAATGGCAGTCACCATGTGAACAGTGGGAGACGATGAGTCAGGGGTGGAAATCTATTAGAGGCAACTAATCAGCGTGGCAGAATGAGCTGGCTAGCTCACTGGTTGTCTGCTGTGTCACAACACACTGGCTTTATAAGGACTGCAATTATGACCCTGGAGATGCGAGGACAATGCCTTCTGTCACGCACTCCACTTAACAAATTGTTTTACCTCTCTGCCTATTAGGAAAGGTAATGAGCCTTGTTTATGCAGAAATCAGGTGAGAAATCACATTATGTGCACAGATAGAGAATTCATTATTCATTGTTTTAGAAATTACTGGAGGACTGACGATTATCCTCTCGGCATAGGCCTAAAACTAGAAGAGCCGTAACTTCTTCAAATAAAACTCCATGCCAAGCAAATTCTTTGCCTATCGATTACAGGTCAGTTCAGTTTGTACAAAAGATGACCAGGAACAGGTTAATGGCTAGGGACTTTCTCATTATTTATTGAAGGCAACGGCATGTGAATATAGATTAGAGGATGCCCTTGTTGTTTTCAGGTGTAACCTAGTGTGCAGGCAGAAGAAGATGGCACCATTTTAGGTTCAGTCGTAACTTCTGTTTGGAAGCTGTCGGCCTCTTTTTTACATTATAACCCTATGGAGCGGACCGTGTTCTTAAAAGCGCCATGGGCGACCAATTTAAACGCTGCCGTAGGCGCTTTTTTCAGCAGCTCTGTTTTTTGTTTTTTTTTCCCAGTTGAGAAAAGTTCAACTTCTCAGTTGATTCCCATCACATGAAATATATTGCAGTGTACTGTATGTTACCATGTAGGGATACATGAGCACACAAAAGCTTCAGGTTAACAAAACAAGGTCTGACACCCAACCTCAGCTCCCATGGTGCATGGTGGTACATACAAATGAAATGAGAAATTAGCCCAAAGCAGGCCACAGTTATAATAACAACATAAATGTGAAATTAAGTGAATAGGGGTTATCACCTCAATCATATATCGTTAAATCAAATTTAGAGTAAAGATAGTTTGATAGTAGATTGTACAAAAACACACATTTAAAGTACATATATGACTTTTTGCCACTAGATGTCACTGTAAGCACACCAGCATCCCAGACCAAATCAAATGCTCCATGGGCCACACACACACACACACACACACACTCACACACACGCACTAACATACATGTGCAGCTATGTAAACAAAGAACATGGAGCTCACCACTATCTGATCAGGACGCAATTACTCCACTATATACAGTATAGAAAAAATATGTTTTCTGCTATAAACTATATTAATGTTTAAAATGTTGTGTATATAATGCACGATCCAGCTTACCAACCCTTTTAATTACTACTGGGTCAGATTTTCATAAATCTTGTCAATATTTTGGGTTTGAATGTCGTTTTGAATGTTGCGGCACAAATACACTCGATGAGCTATCACATTTAGCTGCTGAGGAGTCAAATCTCCTGCGTGTTGACTGAGAATCAGTCTTTCTTACAACTTTGAGAATGTTTGCCAAACAAGATAAAAAACAACTGTCAAAGTAATTAATTGAAAATTGTTAATTTTGCCGGCATGTCAACTGAAATAGCCTTTCCCAGCAAAATGTGTGTGTTGTCACGGCGATTTACACGCCAGCCAATCCTTAATTGGCAGCATGACACATAAGTCAACTGGTGGAGGGAGAATACATTGGGCAGGGAACAAGAGTGATGTGCTCTGAGGAAACAAAACCAAGTGGGAATGCACCGAGCACTGAGACTAAGATGGAGAAAGGTGGTGTATGTGTGTGTGTGTGTGTGTGTGTGCGTATGTGTGTGCGTGCGTGCGTGTGTGTGTGTGTGTGTGTGTGCGTGCGTGAGTTTGCATGCGCGAGTATTGTAATTCACCAGAGATATGAGCATGTGAGAGGCTTCAAACATAAGCTTACAGGAGCTTTGCTGATAAAGAAATCCCCCCACACTGCATACGTATGTACTGCTTACACAAATTACCTCACGTGTCCAAAAATACCCAGAACATGCAAAAGCTGATTTGGAGACGGACATAGACTGTTCTCTTACCTTGTATTTACCCAAAAAAAAAAAAAGAAACATCATTGCCAAATTGATCTGGTGTCAGCAGATTCAGTAATCAGTTGCATGTAACTTATTACATATAATCAGTAAAAAAACCTGTAACTGTAATCCATTACATTATCAATTAAAATACTGTAATCAGATTACTGGTATTTATTATATTTTATTGTTTATTTACTTTTTTTAAAGCGATGTTTGCATAAGAAAAATGCATAAAACAGTTGGCTGTTTCCTTAAATACCTTTCATTTACTTTCTATCTACTGGGACATTTTCGTTCCTATTCTCAAATATGGTCATGAAGGGCGGGTCATGACCGAAAGAACAAGATCATGGGTATAAGCGGACAAAATGGGTTTTCTCAGGAGGGTGGCTGGCTTCTCCCTTAGAGATAGGGTGAGAAGCTTAGCTATCCGTGAGGAACTCGGAGTAGAGCCGCTGCTCCTTTGTGTCGAAAGGAGCCAGTTGAGGTGGCACGGGCATCTGGTAAGGATGTCCCCTGAGCACCTCCCTTGGGAGGTGTTCCAGGCACGTCCGGCTGGGAGGAGGCCTTGGGGAAGACACAGGACTAGGTGGAGGGATTATATGAATGAATGCTTTAAGACTGAAAGGGGCATGCGATACCATCTTTGGACCGCTTAGCAGGTAAAAATTAGGGATGCATATTCAGTCTGCAAAATCGTACAATACCGCAATTTTATAATTTTTAGATATATTATTCATAAATGTAAAATTGTTACTCACTGTGAGCAAATGTTTTACTCCACCTGCAAGTCATGCACCTACATGTAAAGTGCCCAAAAGTGTTAGCAATAATGATTAAATTTTGGGGGACTCCATATATTATTGAAATATTAACATGTTGACAAGCTCTACAAACTATAATTTATCATCTCTCACTAATACCTGATATGACTAAAACCTGAAACCTGGAAATCGTCTGATTCCGATCTGCTTCCGATCTATCGGTGCATCCCTAGTAAAAATCTGAATTCTCTTTCTATCCTTGCCTATAAAAACAATCCCCTCTAATTACTTTACAATCACATGCACTCCCTATCAACATGACACTGCAATGCGTTTAGCTGTGTTTTCCGTACATGATCTTTCCTTTACTGTGTCTGTCCCCTTGAGCCAAGCATCCTCTGTAAGCCCTTGCTTTGTTGCAGCTGACAGCCCAGTGGGCCGGGAGCCAGAACTGATACTACAGCTGCCTGCCTGCTGTAGGTCAGGCCCTCTGGGGCCCCCGAGAGACAATGGAAGCACAGTTAACAGCAGGGCATGCCCTGGTGCCTTCGCCAGCCATGCACTGACAACATGGTGTAATCGGGAAAAAATGTATATGGACATATACAGTATGTATGCTGTTGTATGCTGTATGTTACGTGTTTGTGTGTACAGTATACAGTATTTATGTGATTCTATTAACCTACTATGTTGTGCAGTGCTTTTTAGAGTCCTACTCTAATAGCACAATGTACATCCGCGTGTAATGTCACTTATTGGACTGTCCATGGCTTATGAGGGCACAGGAGAATTTCTCTACATAAATATAGGTCCTGGCATGCTTTTTCAGGACATGCTGACATTACATTTTTTGTGGGAAAACATTATTTCACAAAGTATGCTTCAATGTAGAACTAAGAGTTTGAGTTTATAAAAGGGAAACTCCTAAATGGTGGGGGCAGACTACTAATTGGTGGGAGGGGCTTTAAAAAACAAAAAACAATAATTTGCAATTATGTTTTCTACCACAAGACGAAAGACACAAATATAGGAATGTCCCTCTAACCCTTTATCAGCAGGTCCTCGCTAAGAAATGCTTCTGACCGTGAAGCAGAGATGATGCTGTGGCATCAAACAATTCAACCGCAATTGGTTAATGCTGGATCAAATGTATCCCAAGGAAGACCTTGCCAAAGACTGCAATTCAGCTTCCAATTCAAAGCTACCACTCCGCTCTACAGCAATCTCTTTTCGGCGTCGAATGAGAAAGGCCCTGCTGTCTGGGGATCTACAAACTGTTATCGCGCTGGCATCAAAGTGAATTCTGAAGTCTGGGGCTGAGCCGGCTTTAACGGAGATCACACATGCACGTGCACACACACACACACACACACACACACACACACACACACACACATCTCAACATTGAATGGGAGTTGTCGTTGACCTATTGGGGTTCAAAGACAAACACCCAACGCCAAACCACATCCCTCCAGATCCTGACCTCTTAGACGTCGTAACATACGATACATAACTCCTTCAACGCACCCGGAGAGATCAAACGAGACGTCGCCATGGAGATCCTCATCGTAAGCGTGCCTTCGAGAGCTGCGAGTGAACACCCACGTTGGCGTTTTCCTCTCTCTCTCACAGTCCGGTCTCCTTACTGATAAGAGAACAAGCCCAGGCAGAAGGAACGCTCCGAGACGCCTACGGCACAACTCGCATTGCAATGGAATAGTCCTGCATTCTGACACAGAGTGGAGAGAGAGAGAGAGAGAGAGAGAGAGAGAGAGAGAGAGAGAGAGATGTAGTGCCCCACATACATTGGCATGGCTTAGACAGAGTAAGCGCTACTATACATATTACTAATTAGTGCTAATACCAGTAGTAGCTCACTTCCGAGTGAAGGTCACCCCGGGTTTCCCGGCCGCCTGCTGCCTACAGTACTTTCCTCCCCGACATCAAGAGACACCTCAGGTCAACCTGACCTGTCCTCTGTCCTCTCATATACCATGCCCGGTCTCCCATGCCTGCCACTGTGCTTTCCCCAGCTTCCACTCCCACATCCACCGCTGCTAGTGCGCCTCTCCTGGGTCCACGCAAAGACGCACGACTGCAGGGAGAGAGAGAGAGAGAGAGAGAGAGAGAGAGAGGAAGGGGGAGAGAGTGAGGGCAAGAGGGTGAGAGGGAGGGAGAAGGAGGGAAGGGAGAGGGAGGAAGGGAGAGAGAGAGAGACCGCAGCCCCCACGGCCCCCCCTTCCCTGCTAAAACACCCCAGCGCGCTACGCTGTGCCGGCCAAGCAGAAAAGAAGCGTCAGCGTACCTGGCTACGGTCCTGTGCAAGCTGTGTCCCCTCTCGCCGAGCCACAACTTGGGACCGGCGTGTGTGTGTGTGTGTGCACGTGTGTGTGTGAGCGTGCGTGCGTGCACGTGTGTGTGTGTGTGTGTGTCTGTACATGTGTGAGGGAGAAGGAAAGAGCAGGAGTGAATGAGTACAGAGCGTTACTGAGGAGAGAGGAAGGCAGGGAACTCGATTTGTGCAAACTCTCTCCCTCTCTCCCCCTCTCTCCCTCTCTCCCCCTCTCTCCCTCCTCCTCTCTATCTCTCTACGGTCTTGCGCTCTATCGCCACTTTGCACATGAGCCCCCAGGGCAGGAGCACGCACCGCCCCACGCCTCCGCCTTGCAGTAGATAAGGGGCGCATCATGCATGTGTTACCACGACTACGGCTGTCTGTTGTCGCCCCCTCCCCGCTCCCCACTATAGATGAGATGAACAAGCGCTGCCACCCTCGCCTGTGCCGCAGTGACAGTGGCGTGGCGCGCGTGTGCGCGTGCGTGTGTGTGTGACAGCTATTACAGTGGTGCCACTTAGACAAACCCAGCTGTTTACCGTTTACACCAGCGCCCCCCTGGGCTGACGCACGACCCCACTGGTGGCGATAGGGGGCTTTACATGTGCATGGCTGCTTCAGTGGTCACCACAGTGTAATGCACTTTATTGTGTGAACATAATGCTGTTGATGTATCAGATACTAGAGGAGGCATTATATTACAATATACTGTAGCAATGGATAACACTGATATGTGGCATCCAAAAATAAGTTTTATATATATATATATATATATA
>JAODLL010039454.1:5122-21323 GCA_026546735.1 Forbesichthys agassizii
AGTCTATGTTGATGTCACAGAGGGATTGACCATTTATATATACACTCTATGGTGACGTCACAGAGGATCTGTCCATATATCCACATATATATAGTCTATGGTGACGTCACGACGAGGGGGTAAGGACAGTCCAGCTAGGTGTTCCAATCCTAAGATCTTGGGCCCGACCCCCAGCCCACTGTAGTCCTTCTGTAAGCATCCTTGAACAAGCCAATCCCTTGCCTAAGCCCTACTATTAAAAGGCATAGTCAGCTATTGTAAGATAATTGTAAGCTAATACACGTTTTGTCCATTTTTTTACCAAATATCTCCTCGCATTTCGCTATCTTACCGTTCTTTGAGTGTGTTGAAACAATTATTCTGATACTTCTACTACTTTAAGTGTACTTCTACACAGCCCTGGCTTGATTAAGTAGGAAAACGAACAAAGTGGCGAAGACTGCTCACAACAATGCCGCTTGGCTTCACCATGCGCTTCAAGGTTTGGGGGTGGCGCTGCGGACTCATGGAGGAATATTGCTTTGAGCTTAAAGTTAGCAAGCATTCTCAAGAATGAATAACTGCCTTTAATACATAATTGTACTACCATGTTGCCATGGAAAAAAAACATCTGCTACAATATATGACCTAATTGCACTGATTGAACCAACGGTAAACAGAGGAATGCTTTCAGCATTAACTGAAATAACTCGTTCTTATTCAGACGTTGACATTTAAAAGTCATTGCATGCTCAATGTGGCTGATTGGCTAAACAAGACAATTTACTGTACATGCCTAGCATTCATCATAAATAAGAATAAATCACTGTTAAATAGGGCAGAGGAATACAACTCACATCAACATGAAAGACTGCTGTATTAAAACTAAATTGGCTTCAAATATACAGAGAAGGCAATGATTTGATGCATAGGAGGTAGTTCTTGGACACAGACCAAACGCCTCATTATAATTTGCAAAGTCCTATTATATTTTGCTTAGTAGTTCCTGTGTTCTGAACTCCTTGGCCTCGGTGGTCTCTCAGAGAGCTAGTCCCAGACTCACCCTCTGGCTCCAGACTGTCTGTGAGGACGCCTGCTCCATCGACAACCTCATCTTCCTCATGGATGGTCTGGGACTTCCCCAGAGTCTTCCTAAACATCCTGCCGGATGTTCCTGGACACAGAAGAATAAGCTTGTGTGTTAAAAGTCATCTGAAGATGAAGTCAGAGGCTGGGGATTAAAGACATCATGTCTCACAGTCCAGCAGCAGACACAGGAGAGACAACACAGGAGAGACAACAGTGCGGGCTGCATTCACAGCTCATTTTCCCCAGAGCGGTCAGGGATGTTTTTTTCGATCTGTGACAAAGTTGGCCTGTTTATTCAGACCCTGCTGCCTAATGAACATTCTATTCAGCGTGCGGTGTGGTAAAAGGTCACAACCATCACGTAGCTCTTTAAGGTTAACAACGTTAGCTCACAGTTATGGAGGAAAACGTACTTATCCGGCTCTGAAATGAACAAACAGACATTTCATGAACAAAAGGTGCCTATATTAAAAGCCTGGATACACAGACAGGAGAAAAAGGAAGCTAATAAAGGAATACAGCCTAGCCTAGCACTTGTAGCCATAACAACAGATATTGAGAGTAGCACCACTTCAAATGTACACTGCGGGTCATGCCTCATAATCTACAGCATCAAAACATTAAAGACTCACGTAGACAGACACATAAAAGACATCCACAGGACTAGTCCCTGCTCTGTAATGGATGGCTATACAGTATCTACAAGGGTGTCTGGAGTCTCTGTCTGGCTTAACGTTCAGTTACCATGTCGAGTGATGTCTGGAGAGCCACTGTCACTGCTGTAATCAAGGCTCCTTTCTCCTGATGCACTGTGGCTATTGTCATGTGGCGGGCTCCTCTGACTAACAGGCTGGGAGGGACTGCTGTGTATTATTATCGCCCCAGTCTGAGAATCGTCCGCGCCGGTTGTGGGACCACTGTCCACATCAGCCTGGCGGCCCAGAGCCCTACTGCGAGGCTTGGGGACGGGCTTATAAGAGGACCCCTCATTTGCCGCTGACAGACGGTCGAGAAGGACCCAGATGCATAAAGACACAGAGGAAAGACCATCCCCAGAGACAGAGTACAGTAGATTAGTAAACAATGTGAGGGAAACATCAATCCATGAAGGGAACAGTTGGAAAAGGGAGGACAACAGGAAGAACTAGAGTGGGATTTATCTGACTAGCTTTGGTAATGACATTCATACTTCACATTAACATACTCCAAGAGGCAGGTAGCGGCTAGTAATAAGCTACAGGGAAACGGTGCGGCTAGCTAACTAATATGTGGACATAAACATAATCCAAGAGGCAGGTAGCGGCTAGTAATAAGCTACAGGGAAACGGTGCGGCTAGCTAACTAATATGTGGACATAAACATACTCCAAGAGGCAGGTAGCAGCTAGTAATAAGCTACAGGGAAACGGTGCGGCTAGCTAACTAATATGTGGACATAAACATACTCCTAGAGGCAGGTAGCGGCTAGCAAACTTAATAGGTGAACGTAAAGCCTTGCTGGTACCCCGCTGGGCTTTTCTCCATTGCTCATCTTCCCCTGTGTTCTCAGCCTGATGATTTTTGACCTTTATAAATCTATTCTTGGCAGCTAGGACAGGCAAAACAAAACGGTTCAAATTAAAAGACGTCACATATACTTGAAAAATCAGTGCCCTGAGAAGGTATATTGTCTAGGTTTAAATTCATTTTAAGCTAATTCTAAGGTTAGATGGTCCTCTTTAACTTGTGACACAAACTGTTTACAACCGGCTGCTGCTGAATTGGAGGCTAGTTGCACTGTTCAATTAAAAGTTACATTAACAGTAGCCCGGCTTAAGGGCTTGCTTGGGTACTTCAGTGGTTGTCTAACACTTTCCACCTACTATGCTGTATATGCAATAATATACCCGCTCTAGGACTCAATCGAACAGATGCCTAACAGCCATTTACACGTCCATATAAGTGATTTCCCAAATGGCGTAGAGTAAGGCGACATCAAATACTGTTTTTCATCACCAGTCAACCTCAAAGAATAAACCAAATCTGACTGAATTTGTTGTGCAAATGGTCAAACAAATATGGCTAGGTGGTGAGTATGCGTGTTTGATTCTTTGACTACCTAGAACAGCCAACAGCAAACTACTGACTCTATTACCACAAATCAAGGTCTGTGTGAAGTCAAAACATTAGCTAAAATGTGCACAACTTCAGGAATCCTTGCTGGGAAGCTCTGTGGAAATGGTAAACAAACTAAAAATTGCAGTTTAAGAAGAAAACAAAGAGAATGGCGCATATTTTGCAACAGCGGCTGCATTTATATAGCGCTTTTATCCAAAGCGTTTTACTTTATTTTGCCTCGCATTCACCCATTCACATTCATACACCGATGGAGATTGTTGCCATGCAAGGCTGCGACCAACCACCGGGGGGATTAGGTATCTTGCTCAATGATGCTTACAGGTAGGTCAAGTTAGGCAATCCTGGCTGGCATGGCTCCCTCAGCACAGAACCTAGAGGCTCTGCCAATCACACCGGACAGTATTCTCGGAGTAGCCTCCACTGCCAAAAGACCGTCTGGATTACTTCCAATCTCCCGTCCACGTATTATGATTACCTGTCCCGGGATCTGCTGCACTCGCATTGTCTTCCTGCCACCACAGGGGGGTGCTGATAGCTGGCTTCTTGGCTGTTTTGGCAGCAGCTTTGCCCAGGGTGTCCAGAACACCAGGCTTGCTGGCACCAAAGCCCAAATCCACAGAGTCATCTGAAACAGACTGGTGCACAGCCACTAATATGTGAGGGCTTTGGTAATAATATTATATCATATTATATTATAATCATATTTTCATTACTGGAAGTGTAATACACTTTTGAGTGCATATTATTAGAATATATTCATCAGTCAACGAGCTCTTTTTATAAAGCTAGCACAATATATTTTACCAAAGGCTACACCAACAAATACAAAAAACGAATGTTTGTCTTGAATATAAACTAGTTTAAGTCATATTTGGAAATATGTTTTAAGTTTAAAGGGCATCTAGATGGAATCTGATGTATTCTGATCATGCATGCCCCAATATAATTACCCTGTGAGTATCAGTCTGGAACCCGTAAATGCAAAAGTATTTGTGGACAAGAACACAAAGTTGGCAAGAACACAATCAGGGCAATCAACAGCTTGCTGAAGTGTTTTTCAAAATGTTGGCAACATCGTACTTTCAGTTTCCACCAGCGCTCTAGCTGATTTAGAATACTCTGATTGGGTGAGATGAAGATAGGAAGTCCAATTGTATAAGGACGTTTGATTGAAATGTATTAGCACTGCCTTTATGATGACATGTTTTGAATTGAGGGGTTCCAGAATTATAAATCACAGCAAAGTCTAACTGTAGCTCTGTAGCTTATACATAACACCATATATACATGTTGTTCTGTAACTACTGCTGTCACACACGCGCACACACACAATTCACCTCTTTCAAAAACTGTTCAAACTGTTCATCTAGCTCATGTTTGGTCAATAGAGACATGGCGATTACATCAGCTCCATCAACTGCCAACTAAGTAAAAAGAAAATATCATTAGTAACTGTTGAACATTGAAAATAGCTCACAGTAACACGTTTTTTTATACAACACCGTTTTGGGTGAGGGTTAGACATAAAATCCAACCCTCAATTTGTAGTGAGATGTCCACATTAATTATTTCCATTGATAAGGGGTGACACTTATGATATGTGATATTTTACACCGGTACTGTACTCACTGCTAAGTTAATGTAGAGATTATATAATATAACAGTCTATAACTATGCAGATAATGGTCCAGCCAGTTTCTCTGAGTTATTTTACAGTATTATGTGATTTTAGAGCACCGCAATATGCTGAAACATCACGAAGCCTAATTTATGTACCGTACTGTAGTCTACTGTACGGTAATAGCAAAAGCCATCTTATTCGATATGATTTGCCTTTACCCTACTAGTAAAATAAACCAACATACATTATGTGTTGTGTAGCGTACATGTTAGTTACATTACACAAGCAGTATCAAAAGCATTAATGGGCTGGGAGTGGGACGAACAACAACGTATATAACGTCTATAAATATACGTAATAACAAACAATAACATCGCATTTCCTCTTCGGTCAGACAACATCATATTAGTTACTTTATCATATTAGCAGTTGTAAAATATAACTCAAAAACGTTACCAGTATGTTTTGTTGTTTGGACAGGCTGATAAGATGAAGAGCTAGTTACCGTACTGTTAGCTAATCGGACAAAAGATGATTTAAAGCACACAGAATTTACGAAACAGAGATGGATAGGTGTATTAAAGTAGGTTATACAACACCCCAACTGGGGTGTATGTGGAATAAAACAACTCACCAATATATACACACCAGAGATAAACCCCTATCATATTAATAATTGTAAAATATAACTCAAAACGTTAGCAGTATGTTTCGTTTGTTTGGACAGTGTTACAATTCCCGCGACATCGCCCGGGACGAGAATAGCACACTGATTGGCTAAGATATCTGCGTCGGAGGAAACGGCAGCCAATAACAATGGCGTAAACAACGTCTGGATGGCATGTAATTTTTTATTATGATAATCCTACAAACAAACCTCTAGAATACATTGTGAACTTTTTTGTTTTATATGCAAAATGTTTCGTTCGTAAACAGGAATGTTAACAAAATAGTTTATGAAACTGAGCTAAATTGTATGTAGTGAATACTAAGTTGTTATCAAATAGGCCTACCTCTGTTAAACAAAGTATGTGATGGTTAACATGTGATGGTTAACATTATTATAACATTATATTGCTGCTTCATAAATAAATGTTCTTAACCGTGTCATCAACAACTACAATAACAATTTCTTTCTGTCTTCATAAGACAGTAAGGATGAGTCGAATGGCACAGCGCAAACTTGGATTCACACATGGTGGGCCCATATAGTTCTATGGGTGCGCTCAACACTCATTTCATGTAGTAAAAAGGAAATACAAGTAACCTAAAATACAATTGTTTTAATGTTCACTGTAATGTACAACTAGTGTATTTCAATAATCCACTATCAAATATCCATAAAAAACAGCCAGGTCTTGAAACTGGATGAATTGCATTCATTAGGTTAAGTAAGTACAAGGCTAGGCATGTGTGTTTTATTACGCTTATATTTTTACATATTACAAGCCAATACAAAAGATAAAAGATATATACTATATATTATCATACATACAAGTCCAGTAGGGCTGAGCAAGGGTTATGGTTAATTTATAACAAATACTGTAAGATCATATTTTTACACCCCCCTTAACTTATTTATGACTACCATTATGTAAGCTATGTTTTGATCAATAACAGATTCAATATCTAGCTACTGTAGTCACATAGTCAGTTTTTACTTACTGAAACAGGTCCATCCCGCAACGTCAGCTAGATCGAGCAGCTAGTGTGAAAAAAAATCTCCTAGTGCAGGAGAAAAAAAAAAAATCTCCTCAGCAAAACATTTTTTTCTCCCAGGGTCGGTTACTATTTTTCTAACTTTATTTTTCTTCGTAAAAATATTTTTGACAATGTAAAAAAATACATTTTCATCACAATATTTTTTTTTTCATCTGTCATTTTGTATTGTTTTTTACCTTGGAAAAAAATCCCTTCATCACAATATTTTATTTCTTACTGTTTTAGTTTTTTGTCACTTGTTATTTAATTAATCTTTTTAACTTTGAAAAAAAATCCTTAATCACACTTTTTTTTTATTATTGGTTTTTATTTATACATTTTTTTTAAATCCCAGACATTTTTTTTCTCCCCATGGGGCTCCGTAGGGGCAAAGTGAAGATATAATGTATTAATCTTATAATGAAATACATGACTAAGTGTTAGTATCTTTGGTTTAATTTGTCTGAAAAAAGTTTCTAAATAAATAAACTGTATAATAAATTATTCAGCACGCACAGAGAAGGTGCGTGCGTACAGACCAAGGATAGCTATTTGGTGAATTTGGCAAAACAATTTGTACCATGTTATACTTTGAATTAATTACTTACTTTACCTTTAAATCACACATGTTATACTTTGAATTAATGAATTACTATACCTTTAAATCGCACCATGTTATACTTTGAATGAATTAATTACTATACCTTTAAATCACACCATGTTATACTTTGAATGAATTAATTACTTTACCTTTAAATCACACCATGTTATACTTTGAATTAATTAGTTACTATACTTTTAAATCACACCATGTTATACTTTGAATGAATTACTTACTTTGCCTTTAAATCACACCATGTTATACTTTGAATTAATTAATTAATTAATTACTATACCTTTAAATCAAACCATGTTGTATTTTGAATTAATTAAGTACTATACCTTTAAATCACACCATGTTATACTTTGAATAAATGAATTACTATATCTTTAAATCACACCATGTTCTACTATGAATGAATTAATTACTATACCTTTAATTCACACAATGCTATACTTTTAATTAATTAATTACTATATCTTTAAATCAAATCATGTTGTATTTTGAATTAATTAAGTACTATACCTTTAAATCACACCATGTTATACTTTGAATGAATGAATTACTATATCTTTAAATCACACCTGTTCTACTATGAATGAATTAATTACTATAGCTTTAAATCACACCATGTTATACTTTGAATTAATGAGTTACTATACTTTTAAATCACACCATGTTATACTTTGAATGAATGAATTACTATACCTTTAAATCACACATGTTATACTTTGAATGAATTAATTACTCTACCTTTAAATCACACCATGTTATACTTTGAATTAATTAATTACTATACCTTTAAATTACACATGTTATACATTGAATGAATGAATTACTATACTTTTAAATCACACATGTTATACTTTGAATGAATTAATTACTATACCTTTAAATCACACCATGTTATACTTTGAATTAATTAATTGCTCTACCTTTAAATCACACCATGTTATACTTTGAATTAATGAGTTACTATACCTTTAAATCACACCATGTTATACTTTGAATGAATTAATTACTATACCTTTAAATCACATGTTATACTTTGTACTCCATTAGGTGGCAGTGTTAAACTGAGAATATTTCTGTTGTCTCTTCGTCTCTTCCCAGCGCCCGCCATGAGTGTGCGCATGTGTGTGTGCGTGTGTGTGTCTGTGTCTGTATGAGAGGGCAGTCTGTCACCTGAGATCAGTACTAATCTAATAGACATTGTCCTGACTGCCTCATAGGTCAGGCCAGATCCATATAAACCCTGTTTTCACCTTCGGAGCTGCTGCTCTGTCCCTCTCAACCTCGCACGCCCTTCCCTCGCTCACCTATTGTAAAAGATGAAGGAGGAAAAAAGAACACAATCTATTTTAATCTCCACTGACCCTCCCTGTATATTATGTTTTACCAATCTAAGTGCTTTACTCATATATGATTATTCGATATACCGAGGTCCCATGGGCCATTATCGTCCCTGCCAGCATTCAAGGGCACAGAGCTACCACATCACCTGGGGTTTAGATATGAAAGTTCCAGCCAAGTTTCACACAGTACGTTTATCCATGAAACCTTCTCGCGGGACGAATGTGCCTTTTGATACCTCTATTGGAACCGAATGGGTGTAGATAAAGTAAATAAACACACTGATAAAAACTGTAACACACAAACTGAATCCACACCTACAATTGTGAGTAGGCATACAAATTGGCATGCATTAAAGTTGCCATCTCTATTTAGCCAATAAAAGTGTTTATCACATCTCTTCTTGAAAAAAATGATGCAGCTGTGCTGAAAATAAATAAGTTAAAGGTACATTCATCGATTTTGTTATGGCTCCCCCCCAGATTCCCAAATTGCCGGCGTTCAGCTTACTGTTTGAATCACAACTGTCCAAGTGCGGGTGGTATAGCACGAGGGTGCTGCCACCCACATAAAGGGTGACAGGAGGCGGTGTGAGCCTATTAGAGCTGCAACCATTATGTTTTTGAAAGCATGGTTTCAACAGTGAGGGCCACTACAGAGACAAATCTGCCTGAAGCCTCCCTTCAAAGACGTTATGACCGTAAATGACAAGGAAGATGGAGCAGCGTCTCTCGATTCACGAATAGCAGCACAGCACAGAGATAGCTAATGCTATACCTGTGTACTGTGGGCCAAATATTTTTGAGCAGAGCGCTCCAGAATCTATGGTGTGCACATGGCTAAATAGGATGTAATCCAATCAGGAACAAGTAGGCTATTTTGCCACAACCTTACTCACGTCCAATTAATGAAACAACACGATGGTAAAGCACGGAAGCCTTTCATTGATATTCTTCATTCATTCAATGGCCGCTTGCAATTTTTGCGACTCACTCACTCCCGCTGCAGTGACCCACAGTTTGAAAACTGCTGGTCTAGAGCGTCCCTATGTATAGGCTACTGTATATTCTCAAACTGTATTTCTTCTATAAAACAGCAAGTAAGCAGGCAAATCACTGAAAGTGTTTAGATCCTAAATTCAGAAATCATATTGCTGTGTGTGTATGTATGTTGCAACATAACCATCCTTCAATGTGCTGTTTGTTATCAAGCATGCAGTACATGCCTATGGGGCTATAGACCAATCAAACAGCATTGCCTGGTCAGATTTTTTCCTGGGGTGAAGTGAACACATTTCCTTCATACCTTAAAATGTCCAGAAAGAAGATTGGTTGAAGATGAATTGCACAGAGAGACTGCTGGAAACGGTGACCTACAGCAGATGGCCCAGCACCTGTGATGCAGTGGGCTTTGAACCAAGTGTTGTAATCATATTTCACATATATGCTATGTTCCATGGGCAAACAATACTTAAAAGTAAATAAAAGAGAAATGCTTCAAATAAAAAAAATATCTAGCTATGAATAATAGAATATCTAGATATTATATCAATGTACAGTGACTAATTGTTTGAAATAAAAACCGATTTATTTGACAATGCTCACGTACAATCCTCACATAAACTGGGGATAATTGGGCACCAAATTGGGATTTTAGCTTCAATTTCATTCTGACCTTCATTTCTAGACTTGTTACATCTTCTAAAGCTCTATTAAAAACATTATTACAGTAGTCCTTGCTCTGAGCTGTCATCATTTTCTAAAGTTTCACAATGACAATACAGTTGAATATAATACATTACAATATTTAATGACATTTTAAGAACAGATAAATGATGTAACAGAACATCCATATAACAAATATTATATAAATATTTATTTTGCAGGAGTATGTGACATTCAGATTATAGATACATCTTCCACATGTGGACCTACATCTATAGGTTATGGCAGTTCATCTTTAACCTGACATGCCAAATTGATTGTTATTCACAAGTCCATCTGGGGTGCTGTCCATCAAAACTGTAAAGGGCAGGCACTTTCAGAAAATACTTGGCAGTTGATTGGATGAGCCATAGGGTAGTTTTCGCTGTCGGCAAACCTAAACCCCGCCGCACACTTAAACCACGCACATATAGCTATCAATATGATGCTGATTGGTAAATTCAGTTGTTACTCGGACAAATTCAAAATTATTTCTAGGCTTTCCAGACTGATTCTCACGGCGAAATTAAACTGAAGCTTGAGAGATCAGGAGGGTCTCACAAGGTTTGTCCCTATTGAAATGCACGCCATACACAAGAGGACCTGGGATGACCGTAAAGAAGTCCTTCCAAATTAGTACAGAGGAGGGTGGAAGATGCGAATTACACGGAGAAATTAGAGAAGGCAATCAGCAGGAATAGCCATCCTCTGCAGTATTTTCCCTTGGTTGCTTGAATGAATAGTCTAACAGACTGTACTTGTGCAAAGTAACCTGTCTTTCTTCACAGGAGAGATATTTTGATTGACCTGCATGATGATTAACTGCCTCGCAGACTTTTACATGGAGTAATTCGTTGGGAAGCCAAACGACATGAGTCTTGACTGTTTGCAGGTCTTGTTCAAATCTGTTGAATATAGTTAAGTACTTACTTCTTCAAAGAAATGGAAAGCCTGCAATGATTCACTGCACTAGCGTCGTAGTCGTAGATAATGACAATAATGTATAAGCGCACAAGTCGCTTATGTGACGTAGTGCTAACGTTAGACACCGAGGCTACCTTAACGGAGGCCTAACGCATTCTAATCGTGCTTTCCATACCAGGTTGCCACTGGAGCCCTGGGCCGATGGCTGAGTGATTGAGATGGAAACGCTGGTTAGTGTGCCAAATCTCCTCTCGTTTTGTTGGCTGATGTAAATGCACACGCTCCCAACCTATAATGAAGGCTTTATCCTTTCTTGTCACACTGACATTGGGATTCTTTGTTCTGTGATAACCGGACAGCTCCTCTTAGCCTACTTTGCACCCCCCACCCTATACCCCTAGCCCCTCTGGCAACCCGTGAGCTCCTGGCGTTGATGAATATGCATATTTCGGCTGTTGATCCTTCACAAAAAGCGAGCGCTTCACTTCCGTCGGAAATAATTGGTGTGACCTTCAGAAGGAACTCAGTCCTTGATCTGCGACGACTTGCCTGTGTTTGACATGGAACATTAAAATCCCGGGGGGAATGTCCTATCTTTGAGCAAACACTGCAGTTTGGGAGGTTACATTGCCTACCAGTGGAGTTGTTGAGTGTGACGGCTCTCAGATGGTTCGTAAGGTTAGCCAGTGATGAAGGAGAGCATCACTGGTTTCACCTTGAATCAATTTCACTAGGCTTGAAATTGGGGAAGCAGACATTCTCTATGTAGGCCTACTCTACGTGCTGATACTGTCACATTTGAATTATCCTCATGAAAAAACACTGTAATGTAATGTACTTTAATGTAATGTAATGTAATGTGAGACAAATGGACAGCAAGCCAATCTGTTAAGTAACTTTGGTGTCAGGAGTTTTGGTTCTAGGCAAATATGACATGTATGTATCCGCTAAACCTTAAGTTCACTAAACCATAAGGTTTATTGAGCCTTTAAGTTGGAGGCTAAATGGAAGGTTAATACAAGCTATATGAGAGACACAGGAGGAAAGCCAAAAGTCTTTCTGACGCTCATCCACTCATGCTCAGCGTGCAGCTGTGATTGATTAGTTCTGTCTGCAGCGCTTGCCATGGTGAAAGCTCTGCGTCATGTTCCCCCTGGGCGAAACACACTGTGTCTGCTGATACCAGAGAGGAAGGTTTGCGGGGAAACACATAAGGCTTTCATCCCCGAGTACAGATCTTAAGCAGGCTCACTGCTGAGGCACTGGGCTCTGTGTTCCACATTACTTACCGAGCATCCCTGACTGTGTAGCGTCCATTCAGACTGACATGTAGTCACACATGTACAGGAGTTACCTTTGAAACATTCGCACTTCAATAGCATTTGATCATAGCCTGTGCGTCAATGTCAAGTTCTGCCTCATATTGTGCAGGAATAATCCTTTTGTATTTTAAAATGTAGATATACAACTATTCACTGTCTGATTATGACCATAACTGTACATCTTACTGGGTTATAGCTTACGATACCATGTGTGCATTGTGTTTTGTGTTATATTGTGTTTTAAATGTATGTCAATGTTAAATGTTGGCTTCCCGGAGAGAAAACAGAGATGTGCATCATTAATCTGCCAAGACAGTGTAAGGTGTGTGGTCTGCCTGGAACCCTGCTTGTTTCACAGAATCCCCACCTTTGTATGCTAGTCATGCTGTATTTACTTTGCCATTCATATGGAAGGTGTCTGGACTGCTGTTTGGGAATAGTATACCCTCACTTAACACTGTATTTATATTAAATATTAAATCCAATTTAAATACAAAATTACCGTATAAAATATTAACTGATGTGTAAATATTTAATGTGAGCCCTTTACTATAGGCCTGGTATTCATTACCATGCAGTACTGGATTTTAATGGCTGAGCTCTCAGGAGCCAATGGGTGTCATTGTAATTCTTACACGAAGCCTTCAGTAGGGGGAGCTATTGCTCTGTTGAGCAGGTGTATTGAAATATACAGCTGAGGAAATAATGGATATTATTCTATATTTCAGTGTAACTGTTAAATAGTGAAAACAAAAGGAGACTATTATGAATCCAGAATATAAGGTTTTCATTAAATATGTCATATATATATAAATATGCATATTCTTCTGTAAATTCACTAAAATATTATGCCTTTGTAAAAGAGTGTCTATACATTATTTTAGCAATCAAAAATAGAGTCTGGTTTACACAATTTGAAAATGGCGGTATTGCAATACATTTACCTAGATTAATAATAACAATACTAATAATAATAATGTACTATTATTTGTGTTCAGATGTTTCTGGCATGTTTCTGTGTTACCTCAGTGGTCCCTGCAACAAGGTGTTTCTCCCCAGGCTGTAGTCCTGGTGCTTTACAGATCCTTGCCTTTACATTACCCACAACACGCTCACACCCTGCATACTAGACGAATGCACTGCAAAGTGTCACATTCACCGACCACATCAATCAGGTGTAAATTGTTTTATTAAATTCGTTTGGAGAAGTCTTCTTTCTGAATTTATTTTATTTCAGGACTAAAAAAAAAAAGGAAATGTGAGAATGATTAGATTTAATTTGTAATTCAAAATGTCTCTCCCCTATTTCGGTAATATGGCTGGGATGGATATGGACACTGACATTTTAATGTATATATTTTCATATACTGCCTTTTTAGAATGAATACAATTATTATAAATGTTTTTTTGTTAGTTTTTTACACATTAATCAATCGTTGTTATTGGACTATTTCAATGAATATAACATAATGTGTGTATAATCCACCCTCTTGCTAACATGTTGTTCTTTCCGTGGGGGTTCAGGACATATAGCTACACAAGTGGTGGGGAGATGTTCTCGAGAGCGGGAAACATCCATCATGCTGAGACAACTGTTCATTCCAGCACTTTAGGATTCTGTCAAAGAGCTCGGTCTCCCCCATTCCATCACAGGAGTGGGCAGTCCTGCATTTTACCCGGACGGGCACACTGAAACATCAGCCCCCGCCTTCCCTCATGACTGTGCTCTCCCCAGCCTCGTTCCGGGAGGATGTTATGCCCGTATAAGGAGAGCAAAGCTATAGACAAGACAAGCCGCTTATCACTGTTATGAGGGGTTTTACACTCCTTACACACTGTGGAGAAAACATAGGAATACACACACACACACACACACACACACCATATGTAGGAGCGTTGATCCCTGATAGATGCAACGTGTGCGCACATACACACACGCACACACACCGACATATGTACAGTAGAGGGGTTGATACATGCAACACACACAAACACACATGCACACACACACACACAAACGCCACGCAGCCACGCACACACACACACACACAGCCACGCACACACACACACACACAGCCACGCACACAGTGTAAGAGAGCACTTCTATGCTTTACATCAATATGTCAGTGTTTTGTAGAGTGAGGGCACTATAAATCTCTCCCATGGTGTGAGGCTGGTTGAACCAGCCTGCTAGTGTTTCAGTGGGAGTATCAAATCAGATCTGAATTCACTCAGTGCGCTGTTATCCCAGCACCCCCCCCCCCTTCCTCCCTCCCGACTAAAAAGATAAACGGAGAGGGGGGGAGTGGGGCGGGGGGATGGAGAAGAGCTTTCTGAGGTCAGGGGCTGTATGTGGTGTGCTGTGCGTTGGGCTGGGTCAGTTATGGGAGACAGTCCATCTTTGGCACACCATGTGCTGCGATCCAAAAGTCAACTCAAGGACAATATTATTCCACTCTAAATTAATTTGCAGTTCAATTAAAACTGTGATTCCTTGTAATGACGCTTTCATTAAATAATTTCAATCGGCGATGGAGAAAAATGTATCAGTCTACCCCTCCCCCCTAACTCTCACTCCCAGAGTCATTAAACCATTTGCCCTTCTTATTCATTTCAATAACTCTGTGGCCATTTTCTCTGTAAAGAGGTCTCGTGAAGTGAGGTAAACTTCTCATTTAGGCCTATGAGTTCAATGCTTAATATCAAAAGGTCAAAGCTGGGACTTAACAGCCCGTACTGTAATGTTACCATGCTGTGTTTACCGTGGAGAACATTCAGAGACTGTGCTCTACATTTAATTAACATACAAGGTCAGATGCATCAAGACTTAACACTTTTAATGCATAACTCACAAGTTTATTCTGTGAATGAATGTCAGCATGTCACATTTTAATACACCAGCACATTTTTGTGTTGCAGTAATATGTTCTGCAGGCCGGCATTCATTTCAGATACACGGGGGGAAAAAAATCAAATCGGAATATTTTATCATCACTTTTAGGCAAAAGGCGATGAAAGATGCTAACTATATCACATGTATGTTAATGTTGTCGGTTGTCTTTCTGAGAAAATCCAGAAGGTTGTTACCAATTTTGTACGTCTTACTTTGATTGTAATGCTCGGAGATGTAGATGTCACTGATCTTCTTGTTGTTTTTGTTATACTTCACTAGGACACGATCCATGTTAGTCATAGGGTCTCTGGAGTTGTAGTATTCTTTCACTGCACGTGGCAGTTTTTTAGCTCCCTTAGCGTTCAGGTTTCCAATGGTGTAGTATTGGAACTGTCTCTTGTCTGTCAGTGCTGGGAGCAGCGATTCCTTATTGTTAAAAAGATGGAATCCAAACTCTCTCCGCACAGGAGAACACAGGGCCTTCATGTTGTTGTCTAAGCATGTCTTGACATACCATCCCAACAGCTGACGCCCATGGCGAGGAGGATGCGGTTTGCCGAAGTTGGACTCCTCAAGGTCCTTTTTGGAGTCGAGGGTCTGCAAAGCAGAGGCCAAGACCACCGACAAGGCCAGCAGGGAATAGAGTAGGAACTTCATCTCTGTGCTGTGTCCTATGAGACGAAACATATGACAATATGACACAATTGTTTTGTACAGATTTGACACATTCCCCAAATAGTCGAGCACCTTACCTTGAAGTGTCTATTGGACTGAATGTATCTGCAGCTGAACAACCACATGTATTTCTAACAGATTACTGGGGGGGGGGGGGGGGGGGGTTATTTAATGGTTTTTGCCAGATACGCCCGAGGCGTCCACTTTATTTATTGAATCATAA
>JAODLL010039465.1:0-21323 GCA_026546735.1 Forbesichthys agassizii
AGAGAGAGAGAGAGAGAGAGAGAGAGAGAGAGAGAGAGAGAGAGAGAGAGAGAGAGAGAGAGAGAGAGAGAGGTCATTCTAGTTATACCAGCGTTTCATATTCAAAGAATACAATAACATTTGAGGCTTGATAACAGCGGTTACATAATGTTGTTAGGATGAAATACACCAATCTTAAAACAGTTTTTTAGAAAGTTGTTAGTAATATAAATATAAATATAGGAAATGTCAAAATTATACAAAGTAAATTCTCCAGATTATTTTCCTTCCCCCACACACTGTGTGTGTGTGTGTGTGCAACAGGACTGATGGGTACGTTGTGTGTGAGGAGCATGAGCAGATCCTCAGAGAAGCCTGGGTGGAGGAACAGGAGATCCAGAAACAAAAGGAGAAAGAGGTGTGTGTGTGTGCACGTACGTGCACATCCAATATCTAACACATCTCCGTGCCGCTGATCTCTAGCAAGTCAAGATATTGTGGTAAAAGGAACAAAATCTGCATTTGATCAACGTGTTCATTTTGTTAGAGGAAATTGTACAAATGTGTGTTTTCACGCTATTTCTTTTTTCATTTTGAGGAAAGCGTGTTTCCAAATGGTGGTAGAGCTAGATGAGGCCATCAAAACAGTTGTAGCAACACCAATTGGTCCAATAGTTTTAAAATTAACCAGAGGTTGGAGACAACGACTTTGTTCACCAGGTGCATTGTGGGTCCAGGCTTTGTTCACCAGATGCATTGTGGGTCTGGTCACACCAGGCTACTCTAACCCCTCTCATCACCTAACCACATTCTCCTCTCTCTCTCTCTCTCTGGGCTCCAGAAGCGAGAGAAGAGGGCAACATCCAACTGGACGTTGCTGGTGAAGGGCCTGTTGATCCGGGAGAGGCTGAAGCTGCGCTACGGCAAGAAGGCCCCAGGGCCTCGAGCAGGGGCCTCAAGTCACACCCATGCCCAGGGTGGGGAGGGGGGCGGCGGGCTGTCGTCGGACGAGGAAGGGGGCGAGGGCGGTGCGTGCGGAACCAGGACGGCTGCTGAGACGCTGGCCATGTCCTGGCCCCAGAACAGGCAGGAGAAGGAGAAGGAGCAGGAGGAGGAGAGGAAGGGCCCGGCTGTGCTGAGGAAGACCAGCAGACGAGACAGGAGGGGACAGAAGAAGAACCTGTTCCCTTTTGAGAAGGTGTGAGGTTGGAGGCCGACCAGGCTGATTCTCTCGGTCATAAAGACATCAGTCACTACAGGGTTAACGGGTTATTTTTACGTGATATACCTCAGCCTGTTTCTAAGAGACAGTGAACATTGTTTCTTTTAAATGATGCTGTTCATGGTTCTTAAAGCTCATTTGATCCTGTATACTTGTTAATAATACTATTTGCTGTTTGTCATATTCCCATGTTTCCCCATCTGTCAAGGAATACAAGGCCTGAGGAAGCTTTTTTCACTTCATTAAATAAGTATCATGTACACAGACATTGTGTCCTCATTATAACAATGGTAAGCAGCCAGGAAATTATGGATAATTAACTGTGTGTGCGTGTGTGCGTGCGTGTCTGCGTGGTGTGCGTGCGGGCGTGCGTGTCTGCGTGTGTGCGTGCGGGCGTGCGTGTCTGCGTGCGGGCGTGCGTGTCTGCGTGGTGTGCGTGCGGGCGGGCGTGTGTGTGCGTGCGCAGTGTTTTTTGAGGGGCCGTATACACCTGACACACACACACGCACACACAGGTGGTGCTGTATGGACCATACGGACACTTGAAGATGTCCGAATCAAAATGATTCAGACTGCCCAGCACTATATGAGGTGATTTCTTTACTCAGAGAAGTTAGTTGTAATGTTTCAGATACTGGCCAACAACATTTTATTTCCGAAATATATTAATATATTTCAGTGATGACTAAAATGCCAAAAGGAGATGTCAACATTTCCAAGCGAGAGAGAGAGAGAGAGTGTGTGCCAGAACGAGCTCAAGGTTTCCAGCTGTTTTAAATGAGTGGACTAATCTACTGTGTATACAAGGACACTGAACCGCAGTATGTTCGAGCTTTGGCCATCTTCCTCTTTGTGACTTTGTGCAACAGTGCATAGCAGCAACTAACACATTTGAAAAAGGAGAAAACTAAAATGTAAACATTTAGCAGCAGCGTGATTTTAGTTTTAGCTGCACAGAACTATAATAATTGTTTTCATAGTCAAGACAAAGTGTTAAATGTAAAAGCAATACAAGGGGGTATAATGCAATGCTCAAGAGACATTAAATAAAATAAATATATTAAAAAAGTTAAAAAAAGAACACGAATGGACTGATTTACAAGTGTCCATGAGCCGTATCTCCTCAGACATGTTCCAAGGTAGGCACCCCTCAGTTTTAAGTCTGGATAGAATATCCCAACCTTAAGATTTACTCGTTGGTTCACCTGGGACCAAGGTGTAATGTAACTTGCCAGTAGTCACCAGCAATAAAATCGTTCCAGGTGATTTGATATTGGCATAGCTGTTAACCCTGTAACAAATCTAAATGGTGCTTCTGGAATAGTTTAGGACTTTTACTTGTGTCAACTCAGAAGAGGGAGTTACATTGATTTACAAATTGACAAACATTTACAGTAGATGTTTGAGAAATAAAAAGCATTAATTAAATTGTAAAAAAAAAAATTATCATTTCAAATGTATTTCTATGGTAAATAAAAAAACTACTTATATATTTTAAGACGACAGAAACGTATAGGAACTCCAAACACACAGGCAGAAGTGACGTCATGCATCCATGCCACTACGACACCCTGTCTTCCGCTGCCCCTACAACAAGACAAGACTGGTCCTGACTCTCCGTCTGGTTCCACGACGAGTGTGGCCAACACGTTTTAGAAGGTAAATATGAACGACCAACTGCACGTTGAGTCTGTGCGGTTGTCTTTGGAGAGTGTGAGGGCCTTGTTTACATCCAAATCCCCGGGAAAGAGTGATTGAAAGTCGGAGGCGCAGCGGGGTACAGCCAAACAGTCTAGCAGCGGTTAGCTAGCAGCTAATATTTCTAACGGGGGCTGGAGACACTGTTGTTGTTTTGTCATGATTAACATCTGGCACAGGTTTCAGGAAATAACTAGATGTGTGTCGTCTCAAATCTGTGGTTCTACCACGCCTTTCTTTCGCTGCTGTTTACATCGCTAACTTAGTAGCCATTGTGCTAGCATAGCTACTGCTAACTAGCTAGCTAGATGCAGTGTGAAATTAAATTTTCTTACTTAGTTTTTATAACTTTTTTGAGCATTAGGTTTGTTTTTTTAATTGCCATTGTTTGTTGTATATTCTGGACATGCACGGCGTTTGTTTCGTTTTTTCAGATGGGCTTCAGGTTTATTTTTGTCACACGTACCTCATTTTGATTACTGCGCTGTATTTATTTTGCCCAGTCTACAAGAGACAGGCGTCACGGAACCTGGGACGCCACCAAAACTATTTGCACATTTTGCTTTAGCTCTATCCAAATCCAATACACTACACTCCCCGTTTAACACCTACACGATCACCGATCGTAATTCAGATTATTTATTAGTCTACGTCAAACAAGTTGTATGCAACCCAGTTTATTACCTATATATAGCACGGACAGGTGTCCTGCTGAAATTATTACCCACGGCGAAATTGTTAGCTGGCCTGTGCTTGTGAGCTGTACTTGACAACCAGTCAGCACGTTGTCCGCATTGCTATGCTAATCTAGAGGCTGTCAATTATTTGCCTTTTACACTGTTTCTTTTGTCGGAACATAGTACATTATCATCCTGCTGTTTAGCCTATTACAGACAATGTTAAACCTAATTCTTGGATATTTTAAGTGGCTTACTTTAATCACATTTCCTCTTACACGTTCAATGCAAAGCCAACCTGTTAATGGTGGAAGTTTGATTTACACAGCATTTCACCCGGTACCGTGGTTCATGTTCTGGACTCACTACCAGTGAGTGAACTGTTGTTTAGTTTCCCTCTTCACCGCTGCTAAAGTGCCAGCTAGTAATCCGTTAAACCTTGACCATAGGCCTCTGCACGTGCTTTGTGCTGCTTTCAACTGTTGGCCTAGATCCGGACTAGCTAAGGGTGTCAGACACTACAGGCAGTGGTCTGGTGAATCCATACATGTATGGGCCATATTTCCTGCTCTAGATAATCCTTGCTTCCATATCATGACTGGACATGCGCCCTTGGAGCACGTAATGTTGTATGTAGTGCCACCGCAGAAGATTGGGAGTTTCAGGTGAACCTGTTAAGCCATTGTACCAGTGACTATTTCAGACAAACCAGTTTCTTGAGAGGACAGCGTCCCCTGTTATATTTCAGGAAACATGCTCTAGTCTATAAGGATCATCTGAGCAAAGAGGGCAGGTCATGATTTGTTCGTGTTCTTCCAGTATCGACCACCTGATTCCACTCCACCCAAATGTAATACATCATGTAAAAATACACAATGTATGTAGGGCTTGGCGATATTGACCAAAAATCATATCCCGATATATTTAGGTTGAATGCCGATACAAGTTGTCTATCTAGATCGGTATTTTCGATAAATTGGTTTAAATGTTCAGGAGGAGCAAAAACGGGAAGATATACCGATGTAAATTAAATATCGATATCACCCAGCCCTAGATGTAAGCAACGTTTGTCTTTCTGGTAACCATGAAGCTTCCCCTCGTGTCTGAGCTGGTGACAGTCCAAGTGGACGGCAGCAGGACTGATGCCACCACGCCCGTCTGTTGGCAGGCAGCCAGCCATTAGCCACACCGCCACACTCCTCAGGCCATAGCCATCTTCTAGGCAGGCTACTAGTCTCGTCAGTTTAGAACACAGTAGTCATGTTAAAGGTTAGTTTTCAAGGACAGATTAAGATCTGCAGCTTCAGGAGAAGAGGCCTACTTGCGATAAACCACTTCTTAATGTCTCTAGGGAAAGGGTGTGTGTGTGTGTGTGTGCTTGCTCGCTCGCTCGCAACAGGTAACATTGACTATCCCTCTACTGAAGCCAGTCGTCTACAGACTAGCACAACAAACAGATGCAGTGTGACTTGAGCCCTGGCACGTCTCAGTCAAGTCGTTTCCAGGGAATCTCTCCACATACGTTTTAACCCCCTCACCCCTGCTTTCTTTCACTGGAAATATAGGAATGGGACATCTTGTGGAAGACGGTATGCCAACAAGTCTTGCAGCCACATCAACTGAGCTATTTACATGGCCTTGTTTTCAAGGCTCTGGAAGTTTGTATCACAGCCAGGACACAAAGCTGTTTTCATCTACAGTGACATTCAGCGAAACGGATCCTAGAATAGAGTTCCCTTCACTAGCTGTGCTCACAGGCGCATATAACATGATGTTGTTTTGCTTTGGAGAAATGTGCTATTAAAGTACTTCTTACATTTATTTCAAGGTCTACACCCTACTTTAGAAGTTCCACTGAGTGTTTTGCTTAGGAGGGTTATACCTGCAGCAGCTCTATTGCCATTTGTATTCAAGCCAGATCTTTAGAAAACTGACCCACAATTGATTGAGAGAATTAATATACTGTGTGTGTGTGTGTGTGTGTGTGCATGAGCAACATTTGAACATGTTTTCTCTTTCAGTGTAAATAAGGAGGAAGGAAACACGGTCATTTATTTCCCATTTGGCTCCAGGCAGGTTGCTGGAGAGGCGCTATGAGGTCTTGGTGTTATCTGCGTGTTGTTAATCAGACATGGGGTCAGTCAGCGTCGTGAACTTTTCGGTGCTCCGTCAGTGCTGGCTGCGGGATGGCAAGGTTTCCCGTCAGTAAAGAACAGGCCATGAGTCACAGACAACCACAGATGTGCACGGGACAAATTAAATTCAAAATAAGGCCAATTTGTTAAAACGTGCATTTTAATGTGTGGTGTGAAATTTTACTTTAAAATAAGTTGATTTTATTTCTAGATTTGTTATTGAAGCCGGCTTTTTGATGACACTGTTATGGTTTGACACTTTGTACATGCCCGCTTTCAAATGTGAATGTCATTTAAAGGTATAGTAAGTAATTCTGGAGAAAGCTTGTTTATCAGAACAAAACGTCTCACCCTTCCATGCCATTGAAGGACTTTGAACCCCGACATTGGAAACGCATTGCGAAGGCTAGGATATTGTTGTGTGGTACGGTCTGCACCATCTTGTTTGTCTACAGAGCCAGGGCAGTGTAGAAACAACTTCATCATCATATTCAGTTGATGGTCGTTGGTGGGATTAACCAGTCAATTTTTTTATTTAACCAGATTGGTAATCTCTTTTGCAAGAGAGTAATTGCCTCCTACCTCTGGTTAATTGTGAAACTATTTGACTGTAATCTCAGCTAAATGTTTTATCTGACAGCAATAGTCAGGCAGAGCCAGGCTAGGTTGGTGGTAACGTATGAGAAAATGTTTCAGCCCTTCCTCTCCCACTCCCCCGGCCTTCCAGAGCTCCGCCCGGCCTTCCAGAGCTCCGCCCGGCCTTCCAGAGCCCCGCCCGGCCTTCCAGAGCTCCGCCCGGCCTTCCAGAGCTCCGCCCGGCCTTCCAGAGCTCCGCCCGGCCTTCCAGAGCTCCGCCCGGCCTTCCAGAGCCCCGCCCGGCCTTCCAGATGAGTGACGGCGAGTGTGACTTTTTCTGCTTCTTCCGCTGCTGCTGAGCGTGCTCAGTAAGCACCGCCCCCCTCCCTCACTCCACCCCTCCCCCTCCCAGGTAGACAAAAAGAGTGTCTGTGGGCTACGTAGCCCCCCCTCCCATACGCACGGGAGGTGGGCGGAGAGAGGAGAGGGGCGGACCTCCCTCCCGGCGAGCCGCTTTGGCCAGTCAGCATCGCGGCGGGGTGGGCGTGGCCGTCTGCGACCCGAGCGCCCGGATGTCGGTGGACATGAGCAGCCAGGCGTCGGACAGCAACGAGGAAGACTTCGAGGTGCGCTCCGATGACGATGGCGAGGAAGGGGAGGATGAGGAGGGGGACCAGGGAGACATGGCCGGCTACTACGAGGGCGTGGAGAGCGACGTGGAGCAGCAGGGCGCGGACGACTTTGACCCCGAGGAGTACCAGTTCACCTGCCTCACATACAAGGAGAGCCAGAAGGTCCTGACGGAGGAGGTGGCCAGCGTGGCTGCTGCACTCAAGGTGCGTGTTAGGGCTGGGCGATGTATCGGAATTGTTTCAAAAGAGATACAGTTAGACAATATCGTTTATATCGATAGTTATGTTATGCATTCATTCATGAAGAGTGTGTTACGTCTTTATGGTGCAAAACATCTGAGCACCTGTGACAGTGCAGTTGTAGAAAGCAGTCACACATGTAGCTGTACATTTGAAGTCAGTGATAACTGCTTATTTTCTGGATTTGTGACTTGTAGATTACGATATGTGCACCTGCAAGGGAGCGCTTGAGAAGGTGTTAAGTGTTGTGTTGTCCTTGTAGGAGTTTACAACTACTAAAGCATTTATCTCTGTGACTTCAAATGTACTGATACACACGTGTGACTGCTCTCTACAACTACAACTTCACTGTTACAGGTGCTCAGATGTTTTGCACCAATAATACTTTCATACAAACCGCTGGCTTAAACAAAGTTTGCTGTAGTGGTTAACTAAGAGCAAGCATTTCAGTTGGGTGGTAAATATCTGCCTCTGCTCTCTCACTGAGCAGTTGAGACCAATCGGTTGAGACGCATGTTGAGATAGTGATGTTCTAATAATACAACCCCTCCATCCCCCCAAGTTTAAATGCTACTGTGTGTGTGGTCTTTGGGTGGGCACAGTGGTCAGCATCAGTTCAGATGTGACTAGCATACCGCCTGTTTAATATGCTCCAACTTAGCAGGGCTGTCTGTTCAGGAGTGCTATAGGATTAGGTCTAATACTGTGTGTGTACATTTATACTCGGAGAATGTCTATTGTTCTGTTGCTTCATGTTCTAAATCTGCTTCAGCTGCCGGAGTTGTTGAATTACATTTGTGTGGTGGCCGCCGCCCAGTGGGGTTGTTTCATTTGCATCCAGGGGCACCAGAGTTTAGAACCTTGTTCTTGTTAACGGCCGACGCCCACTGGTGGCGTCTCATGCGTGTCGACAACAAGGTTTACATCAAGGTCCTATTTCTTGAGCATCAAATCCATTTCTGATCTTGGTCTTTACATTGTAATCGTTATGAAGTGCCTTCATTAATGCACCCCCTAGTGTTGCCACCAGTTGGCGCTAGTTAGATGATTGTAGTTTGTTTATATTTAGCCGGTCACATTTGAATGCAGCCACGGGAACCCAACATTTATGCTTAGTGCCTTGCTCAAAGACACCTGAAGTTTAGGCTTTGTGGCCTTGTCCTGCACTGGTTTTCTGGTTAACTGACTTGAATAGAGAATTTAATGAAATATTTGAAAGCCTACTAATGTGAATTATAAAATACATAATTTAATATGGGAAGTCAGTCTGTAAGATGTCTTGGGAAATATCTACAGCTTTCAAATGTTCTTGTTTTTATATATAGTATGCATTTAATGAATAACAAATATTTAAGTTCAAGTAAGTTTAAAAACCAGAATGCATTAATTACAATTCTAATGGAGAAACTATAGTAAGATGTGAGTGCCCTCTAGTGGGGAGGGAAGAGACCACCCAGCTGTAGCCCATCTATTGGTGTCTCCAATGCTCCTCATGAAGGCCTGCATAAGTGGCTCTATAAATAAATAAACAATGAGGAGACGGACCAAATATATAAAGTGTTCTTTCATCAGATCTGACTGATTGTATACATGCATGTTGTCCCGGCGACCAAAGTGCAGTTATGTCTCTGTCTATTAATCCTCAGAGCATAAAAACGGCTCGGAGGCCTTGGCAAGATGGCAGCCAGATTTCCCTATAAGGACTCTTATCCACTGCTTGTGGCCTTAGGTGTGTTCATAATGTGTATTAAGGCACTCGCTAGATGGAGAGCTGACTCTCTCTCTCCCCCCCCTTCCCCCAGGTTCAGCCATCGGTAGCCAAGCTGGTTCTCGTACACTTTCATTGGCAGGTGTCGCTAATACTAGACAGGTAAGACACATGTAACCCACACATGCATCGCTCCGTAAATGGCAACATAAAGTGGTGAACACCGCTCACTTCAACAAAGCCGTACCATGACGTTGTTGAAAATGACCAACCCTGCCTTTAAAGCTAGAACCACACGGCAACGATTTCTGCTCATGCGCGTGGGAGTGACTGCTAGAGATTCAAATATTGAACGGGCAGCGAGAGGTGAAGGAAATCGCTAGTGTTTCCACCAATCAGAATCTAGGTAAAGGCTTTTCGGGCCTTCTTGCAGAGTGATATCAATATAAAAAACCTAATAACAGTGAGGACATTATTTACTAAACTGTTTACCGTTTGCATTCCAACAAGACACCTCCAAATGGATGGATGTGCACCGTGTTGTTTACCTGTATGACTCCATCTTCTCTTCATTTAATGTTGATTTAACAAAAGGCATAGCAAGGCCTACATTTGATAACACAAGCACTAGGCTACTAAGTTGTGGTGTCAGTGATGTGGGTCACTCTTTACTAGCTGTCAGTAACAGTCCCGCAACCTCCTTGTTTCTGTTTTCTGGGTTGTCTGCATGGACTCAGAAGGTATCTCAAAGAGCTTCCTCGCACGTGCACCAGGGCGCAAAATTGCGACGACAGAAATGGTCATTAGGCTGTCGCTAGGCCACACCTTGGTTTAGTTCTATCTTAAAGAGAATGTAACCAATAACAACAAAATAGATGGTATCATGCTACACAACAGAGTAACCACATTCACTAAGAATGGATCTTTCTGTTTCTCAGTAACACTAATGGTGTGTTTCCATAGATACAAGTCAAATTCATCTCTGCTGTTGTCAGACGCTCTGGTACAGCCCAGCATCTCCTGCAGAGCCCTCACTGTGAGTAGTGTGCGTGGGACATGTTGTCGTTTTGCTCCACCAGAGTTCCGTCATCACATCTGGAAGCACGTCACCGTGTTGTGACGGTGTTGTGACACGCCCAGTGGTGCTACAGGCACCTGCTGTGGCGCATTGGCTTTTGAGTGCTCCACTCCCAGACAGAAGGTTGTGGGATCAAACCCCGCAGTTGGCCTGCCTGTTGGCACCTATGAGCAACACTAGTCCTTGTAATACTGTACATATACTCTGTTTATTTACCTATAAACCTCCTTCTGTGTGCTGCAGTCCCTCCAGCTGCCACAGTGTGGCGTGTGTCTGCAGCAGGTGAGGAGGGAGTCCCTGCTGGCGCTGCCCTGCCAGCACTCCTTCTGCCGGGCCTGCTGGGAGCAGCACTGCTCTGTACTGGTGAAGGATGGCCTGGGAGTGGGTCAGTTCTCTCTCTCTCTGGTGCTGCTTGCTGTCCTTCTCTCACACACACATAATGAAATGAAGATATCTTCTGGTTTGCCGTGTGTGTGTGTGTGCGTGCAGGTATCTCCTGCATGGCCCAAGACTGTTCCCTGCAGCTGCCAGAAGACTTTGTCATGCAACTTCTGCCAGGAGAGGAGCTGAAGGACAAATACAGACGCTACCTCTTTAGGGACTATGTGGAGGTGTGTATGTGTGTGTGGCGGCAGGGGCGGTGCAGGGGCGTCTGGGGGCCCAGGGCAAAGAGGTAAATGGGGCCAATACTACGAGTGTCGAGCGCCCATCACGTCGTGTGTGTGTGTAAGTCGATATCTGTCAGATGACATCCCCGCAGACTACCACAACAATACTACCATGAAAAATAATGTATAAAAAATGAAATAATTTGTTGATAACACAAACTAGCCTTTCTATTTGCAACATGGAGATTTTATATCATAGCAACCAAAGATGCTCAGCTCGTCTCAGATGAAAAAACAATGCGCTTCCTGGCCATTTTGGCTTTTTCAGCAGAGCGATTGGTGTTTTAAACGCAGGGGAAAAGCTTTGGACATGCGGCCTTAGAGACAGCAGTGCCACGTGTATATATTAGGCCTGGACCACAATGTTAGACTTTTTAGATGTTTTATTTTGACCTTTTTGCATCCGAATTTGCCCTCTGATCAATATTTTCTCTGTAAAAATAAATGAATCCATGTGTTCGATATTCCATTGGTTAAGCCTACACACTAATCACAATCTTTCATCTGGCATGGTCTACTTTCAACGTGGACTGCCGTTGGCTATTGCAGACATGTCCCAACCAGCCTTGCTAACTGCAAACTAGGAGTGACATAATATAAGGAAGACTATGTCGGCAGGCAGGCTAATACGATAATAATTCAGACGGAATGTATTAATCTAATGTGTTTTGGACTATTTCACTGGATTGTATTGCCTGGACCTTTGCCAGTGTGTTTTTGACCGTTATCGAATGGTGGATTATGAGATCGGTGGATGGACATGTTAGTGAGAACACCTCCCATGTAGGCCTACAGTGGAGTTGTGTGCACACAAGCAGCCCAGACTGATGGGTTGGGCCACATGTATACCCCCCCCCACCCCCCCCGACAGCTGGGTCACATGTATCTCCTTCCCCAGAGCCACCAGCAGCTCCAGTTGTGTCCGGGGGCGGACTGCCCCATAGTGATCCAGGTCCAGGAGCCTCGGGCCCGCAGGGTGCAGTGCAGCCGCTGCAGCGAGGTGTTCTGGTGAGGCGCACACACACACACACATGCACACACAATCTTTATTGTCACACACCCAACTTAGAGCAGCATCGCTTACATTTTGACCCCTGACCCCTGAAAGCAGTGGTTCATTGTGCCCCCTGTTCACCACCACCTCGTTACCATGACATAATAATATATTGTGCTAATATAATAACGGCGTGGGGTACAGTCGGCTCAACATACCCTCTCTCCCCTCTCTGAAGCTTTAAATGCCGACAGATGTACCACGCACCCACAGACTGTGCCACCATCCGCAAATGGCTGATCAAATGTGCGGACGACTCTGAGACGGCCAACTACATCAGTGCTCACACTAAAGATGTAAGCGCTCACACACACACACGCACGCTAAGGAAACTGCTGTATTGGACTCTATGGGCCTCTGCTCTGACAGCAGGGAACACACACACACACACGCACACACACACCAAGCACATTGTCCTGTGCATAGTCACTCGTTTCTGTTCCCGTATGAGTGTTTTTAGGAAAACCTGACTGTTAGTTCAGGACAACACACCATTTGAGAACATCTGTGTATCTATGTATGCTGTATTATGGTCTGTGTTGCACCATGTCACCATGGCTACCAGCTCCTACTGTATATTCGAGTGTGTGTGTGTGTGTTTTTGTGCCTACAGTGTCCTAAGTGCAATATCTGCATTGAGAAGAATGGAGGGTGTAACCACATGGTGAGTGTAAACCTGTGACAGGAATGATAGCCTAGTTTAGCTAGCCTAGTGGTCACTTAGCTAGCCTTAGCTAGCCTAGTGGTCACTTAGCTAGCCTTAGCTAGCCTAGTGGTCACTTAGCTAGCCTTAGCTAGCCTTAGCTAGCCTAGTGGTCGCTAGGATAGCTTAGCTATTCTGGTGGTCACTAGCCTTGCTAACCATCACATCAAAGGCACCACTGTCAGGGGGGAAGGATATACACGCAACACCGGGTCACGCTGTACAACATGGCCTCCCGGTGCACACGCTTGGTCTCGCTAGGCGTATGATGCATGCTAGCTGAAGGCTGTGTTACCATGGTTTCATATGTGGTGACGTCGTCTCCTTTTCTTGTTTTCAGCAATGCTCCAAGTGTAAACATGGTAAGTGTCTGGCCTGTCTGTCTGGCCGCCTGCCTGTCTGTCTGTCTGTCTGGCCTGCTGTCTGTCTGCCTGTCTGTCTGCCTGCCTGGCCTGCTGCCTGCCTGCCTGTCTGTCTGTTTGGCCTGGTGTCTGTCTCTCTCTCTCTTTGTCTCCATGGTTGTCCTCATTTTCCTGTTTCTCCCCCTCATCATGTACCCTCTTCCCCCCCCCAGACTTCTGCTGGATGTGCCTGGGAGACTGGAAGACCCATGGTAGTGAGTACTATGAGTGCAGCCGCTACAAGGAGAACCCAGACATCGTCAACCAGAGCCAGCAGGCTCAGGCTCGGGAGGCCCTCAAGAAATACCTCTTTTACTTTGAGAGGGTGGGTGCAGGCGCACGCACGCAGGCACGCACATACACACACATGCAGGCACGCACACCTGGCCGTGGAATCGCCTGTTTTCTACCCCCGTGTCTTTGCCTACGTGATCAACTTAATTACTTTGAATGTGAGGAGAATCAGAGGAGATGCCATCATGTTGTTTGCCGTTATTTCGAGATCAGCGATGTTGACCAGACAGGTACTTCGTCAAACATGGTAGGACTCTGTGTCGGTAGTTTTCCCGTATGGCCCCTCAAAGTTACGGCCGCTATGGTGCCGGCACATGCAACAAAAATAACAACCTAAATATATATAATGGCCGGGTCAATCGGCCGTGTTCGCTTTGAGCACAGCTTAGGCTAATTAAATGTTTTATTGGAGGGATCCAAAAGTGGCGGGTTTGGGCAGAAAAACAATGTATTGATCACCATATAATCCCAGTGATGGAGACAGATGTTAAGTCTGCTAAAGCAGAACACAAAGACACTCTGTCATTTTATCGCATTCCTCAGTTGTTCCCAACATGAGTAGACCAAAGCTTGTTTGAGGGGTTGGCAGAAAAGCCTTGTATATTGCATTTTGCATTTAAATGTAGCGATATTATGAGATATTTTAAAGTTGATTGAATTGCTTAATCGCCTAGATATCGTCACCTTCCGAAAATAATGGCCAAAAAAACACCAAAGCAATATTTATAAATGCACATTACTGGGCCTTTGCTCATTCAAGTGGTTCATCAATTAATGATCTGCTTAAGACATACTGCCCTGTAGTGTCTATAAATAGCAAATGGTTGTCTGCTGCTATATTTAAAATATAATACATTTTAACAGCATAGGACACTGAATGAGAGCATGCGTTACTTTTTGATTGAAGCGTCTGTGTGTGTGTGTGTGTGTGTGTGTGTGTTGCAGTGGGAGAACCACAACAAGTCTCTGCAGCTGGAGGCCCAGACGTACCAGAGGATCCAGGAGAAGATCCAAGAGAGGGTCATGAACAACCTGGGCACCTGGATCGACTGGCAGTACCTGCAGAACGCCGCCCGCCTGCTGGCCAAGGTGCACACACACACACACACACACGCTGTAAGATGCAGTAATACCAGACACCCACCCTAACGGATACATCTTCCTTCCCCAGTGCCGCTACACATTGCAGTACACCTACCCCTATGCTTACTACATGGAGTCTGGACCCCGCAAGAAGCTAGTGAGACTGGATGTTGTGTGTTATGACCTTCCACCACTAGATGGCGCACTAGCCCAACCATACAGTCTACCCATTTGGCGCTTGGCAACGTTTGCTGCGACATTAATGTTTAACATGGCCGCCTCACTATTGAATATGACCTATGTGGAAGTATTTACACCCCCCCCCCCTCTCTCTCGCCCCAGTTTGAGTACCAGCAAGCCCAGCTGGAGGCGGAGATAGAGAACCTATCCTGGAAGGTGGAGCGGGCTGACGGCTACGACCGAGGAGTAGTGGTGGTGGGAGGAGGGGTGGAGCTCAGCGCCAACGACAGAGGGGTGAGCTAATGGTGTTAGTGGCTGGTAACCAATGGCAACCAGTGGTAGCGACAAGGCACCGGTCCATAACATGTCTCCTCCTGCAGGACCTAGAGAACCAGATGCATGTTGCTGAGCAGAGGAGACGTACGTTGCTCAAGGACTTCCACGACACCTGAGAGCCCCGCCCCCCACACACCTGATAACCCTCCTCCTCCTCACTTACTCTATTTCTCTCTCTCTCGTTTCTCCACGTGCATCTTCGCTTCACAATGCCATGGCGACGGTTGCACTCTGGGTTTCAACGTGACGACAATGCACACACCCACACACACACACACACACACACACACACACACACATCTCCTCGGGACTGTGTGTGTGTGTGTGCAGAGTCCAGACCTGCTTTTTGGGGGGGTGGGGGGTGTAGTGGACTGTTTGCTGACCTCAGCAAGTCATCAGCTGAGCTCCGCCCACCGCTAGCCTGAGGAGAGCCTTAGACGGCCGTCTAAAGCTGCACACCTGCTGGAGGATGATTACCCATGATGCCGCTCTGCCGTTGCCCCGGTGATGTCCCTCGAGGTCGAGACACGACTGCTATATATTTTTACGAGGACGTGTAGAAGGGAATGCTTTGCTCGGACTGGTGTGGCTAGCTTGTTTGGCTCCTGCCTGGCCTAGCTGTGAAGCTGCGATCGTGTCCTGTTAAACCCACAAGTGTAACTGTTGATACACACTACACCGTGCGCACGTACACACACAGATGTGGCTATTCGCAGTCATGCTCAAACACTCCATAATCATAAATAAATGCTTAATAATTTGTCTTTTCTCACCTCTCCTGGTTCGTTTTTCTTTGTGGACATCCAGCCAACCGTTTTGGGTTTGTTTCCCCTGATTTTTTTGCTTACATTCATGATGTTCTTTGTTTGGAAAATGGCTGTTGGTTGATCGTAAAAAAACAAAATGGGGGGGGGGGGTAAAATGCTGTAATTTTCAACGGTTGTATATTAATACAGAAAGAGTCGCTCAAAGTTTTTAAAACCATACCTTGTCTCTAGTGTCTTAATTTTATATACATACTCGCACACATTCAACAAAACAAGTCATTTTTTTAACTTCCCTCAATCACTTCGTTCAGCAGACCGTTATTCTCCAGCATGAGTTGCAGCGTGTGCGAACGGCTTACTGTGGTCCCTTTGCTTTTTGTCCATGTGATTTTATGGAGGTTCTTAGTTCTTTGCCCAGAGGGAGGAATTGTAGTCTTGCTCTGCCCCCAGCTATTGCTCTTAGCTAAACCTTCACTGAGATTAAAGTCTGGAAACTTCGCATTAGCGTTCGCACAGACACCCTGCTGGTGGATTAATCAGTTAGAGATAGTTGAAGTCCAGCGTGTTTCTAAACGGTGGCAGAGCTAGATGACGTGATATACAAACAGTTGTTGCAATGCTGATTGGTTAAACGCTGTACAAAGACCCTACAGGAGGCAACTGTGAACACTTCCAATGGATCGTTGCCAGACCCTGTTTGCCAGGTGCATTGTGGGTCTGCTTACACCAGGCCAGAGGAACAGGTTAGCAGGTTGTTTTGTTAACACATGAAATGAGGGTTGTCAACTCAGAGGTTTTGTACTGTAAATGAAACTGATCTGATTAGTGTAAAGGTGGAGGTCTTAGGCCTTGCTCAAGGGTGTTTTCTGGAGGGAAGACAGGCTCCCACATAAGGTCGAAGGTTAAACCCCAGATCAACTTGGGAGTCCACTGCAACCCCCACACACCCCACCACGAGGGTGTTATGGCTCCCTTCAGCACACCCAGGGTGTCTGCTATCTAATATAGTTTATGTAGTCATCCGGGGTTGGATATTAATATCCTGTGTGTGTGTGTGCGCCCTAGTTTCGTATTGGCAGCGTAGGAATGCAGGCTGAGGCACACTCCCAAGCAGTAGTGCGCCCTCTAGTGGTTCATACATGTTAAATATAAGTGCCGGATGTGACGTTTGTCTCACGGAACACGTCGCACGTTGGAAACGGCAGCACGTGTCTGCGGTAACGGCGAACACGGCAGAAGCGCGCACCCTGCGGCAGGCGAGACCGGAGAAAATCTACATTCACGTCCTCCGCGTCTCCCGTGGCGAGCGATCCCTCGTCGACCTCTGTAAGGAGGCGAAGATCGGCCCCGTTGTCGTTCGTTAGCAGAGGAGCAGAGGCCACACAAGGCAAAACTGAAGTTCTAGTGTGTCTATTCCGTACGGTGTCGCGTGTAGTTGCGGGTTCTAACTACGGGTTCGTGGTCGTGACATACATAGACTGGCATTAAGACGCCATGGCGGACTACCTGATCAGCGGACAGACCAGTTACGTTCCGGACGACGGTCTGACGGGACAGCAGCTCTTCAACGGAGGAGACGGGCTCACCTACAAGTATGACACCTCGCCCTGCTGCACCGTGCCCGGGGCGCCACCGCTTCCCCGTAGTTGAGATCATGTTACTGTGATGTACCTGTTGACAAATAAAGCTAGTGATACGTTTACGTTTTAAGCGTTTAGCAGACTCTTTTTATCCAAAGTAACCTAGACTTGACAACAAATGAGCCCGAGTAGGTCATACACGAGTCAAAAAGCAAACCAATTCTGTTAGAATTCTGCTGTAGACTACGATCTGGCTGGAAGCCAATTCTACCCATACGATTATACATCACGTCTATATATTGAGGTCCTTAACTGCTCAAGGGGCGACGATGGCTGAATAGTGGTGGTGCATATGGATCAGCTCCAATAAATACATTGCGTGTGTATGTAATGTATTATTGTTAGAATATACCACTAATACGTTAAGTAGGTAATTAATTAATTTTGCCACTATCACCATATGGTTAGTTTTCCCAAATCGTAGCTTCACAAACTTGAATATATATTTGCGTGGAACCATGGGCTAAGTTATGTGTAAGTTACCCCTTAAAGAGGCAGTGGACTGTTACACTTTCAGTCAGAAAAGGCCTCTCCCACATTTAGAGGCCGGGTAACACACACTATTTTGTTGTGAGTGTTTGTGTCGATTTTAATTTAGATCTGCTACTAGGCAACCTCAGTCACTACAAAGTCTGCCACATCCCAGATTAGTAATTTTAGTAGTTGGACTTGTAAACAACGGGAGGCTGTTCCAACGCAGCTGATGGCGTCTGTCAGACTCTCTTTCATGATGTCACAGTATATGCTGTTCATGTCAGATGACTCATCTCTCATTAAAACTCACAGGGTGTCCTATTACTGGCAGGGATGGGGCACCCTGTGAGTTCAACTAAAACCAATAAATCACAGGTTTCGTGCTGCCGTTCTTGTTATAAACCTTTGGGGACATCTTCTGGAATAGTAGCCTACATTGCTGGCATGGCATATTCTAGATGTTCCTCTCTAATATAGGTTTACATATAGTAATATCCACACTAACTCTCTCACCTTCCTTTATGTATATGTTAAGAACTATGCTTTCAGACAGTATTGTCTAATGTGGGTAATTTATGCAGTTCAGCTATCGCAAGCTAATTGTCAGCTAATAAACTTAGTCAAATTCACCAAATATCTCCTTGCATTTTGCTATCTTCTAGCTTCCACGCAGCCCTGGCTCGTAAATAGGAACATTTCACAAAGACCACTCACAACCAAGCCACATTAATTCACAATACATTTCAATGTGTGGGGTGGTGCAGTGGAGCGCCATAGTTTTGATTTGAGTTAGCAAGCTGTTCTTGAGAATAACACACCCTGCAAGCCATGTTAAAGAGGCTCTACATTACTTTATGCAACTAGGTGTCACACTAGAGCTCCAGCATCTCGGACCAAAACATAGGCTTCATGGGACACACACACACACACACACACACACACACACACACAGGCTGGCAGGAGCGGCACTGAAAACTAAGAACAGAAGAGTTCAGACCACAACTGACCAATCTCAAATGTCCTCTTGGTTGTTAATCCAAATGAAACACTTCTTTTAAACATTTATATTTAAAATGTTTTAAATGGTCCTGTAGAGGTTCAGAATCACCTATATGTATCATATATGCCTATAATTAGTATATAACAGCCGGATGGGATTAAAGCAAAGTGAATAAATAACTACATTGTTTGGTAATTAGTAGCCTATAAATGAATCGATTTACATTTAAAATAAAGTTTATTGGTTACTTTTAGTATTTAACTTCCGTGAACTATTATGAGGCTCCATGATCCGCCATTGCTGTGAAAAACACGGTCCTTTGGAGTGAATGAAGATGGCATAACTCTGTTCTTTCCGTGGCTCTGCTGTATACAAATTCCCACCACTTCCACTGAAGGCATGTAACTACTGCCATCTAGTGGCACGGGCACGCTACTACAAAGTAATGTTGCCATAGACATTAACACACCAGAGGTCTCATGTATCAACACAAAACTTATCTGGAAATGTGTGTACGCCATTTCGCACGCAAAGGTTGTGCTATATCAAAAACAAACTTAACGGGAGACTGTGCGGTCTTGCACGCACACTTTGAACCGTGCGTACGCACAAACAAACTGCTGCAACTCCAGTGGTAGAAGACATTCTTCCAGTTTAGGATTTGGGTAGGATTGGCTGCCACTGTAACTATGGGTGTGAGAAAATATCGATACACCTCAGTATCACGATATTACGTTGCGCGATACTGTATCAATTCTCTATATCACGGTATCAATAAAATAAAACTAAATATATTTGTATAAGGGACCATGTACAAAATACAATAACCTCAAAAGAGAGGAAAGATGCTAGTTGCCAGATTTATCTTGAAGCTAATATCCATCTGCAGTCACTGAGCAAGTAAGTTTTCTTTGTTGCAGCAGTGCCACACATTAGCATTGCTATGACCGCTTTCCACAATCACCTTGATTATAGTATCGCAATATATGGAAACAATGGCCCCTGTATGGTGATACGCATCGTATCACCAGAATCTTGCCAATACACGGCCCTAACACTGCTTTGTGTCTGTTTTGCAGTGACTTCCTCATCCTTCCTGGGTACATAGACTTCTCCTCTGACCAGGTGGTAAGTAGTCATTACTGTAGACTGGCTTCGCTTGACTGTTTCTCTCAGATCAATTTGTTTTTGCTGAGATTATAGTCTGGAAACTAGGGATGGGCTGGCCTCCTAGGCAACGGGTCCTTTTACTGGAGACCAACACACTAGCCACACTGACCACAGGATGCACCAACATTGTTTAAAATACACAAACACAATTACATCTACAGGGAAGGAGACGGGACCAAAACAATAAACCTAACAAAAGAAGGGGACATTTCTGGGCCAACCACGCAACAGGCCGTCAGACCCAGCAGCTTCCCATAAACTGCCCAACCATCCAAACTCTAAACTAGATAACCAAAGGTAACCCGGTCTCCTACCCACAAGAGCATCTGTGTGCATGAGAACAGTGGCTCTCTTCTGGCTGGGGCAAGGGCCGGACTGCCAACAGAGAGCTCTTGATATAGAGGACCCCAGGTGTAGCTCGTCAGCAATCAAGCTGTCTGGCTCAAGACTGCTGAAACAGAAAAGAAACATATGTAAACATTAAGGAGCCTTAACAGCAATATGGCCTAAAAATCTAATCTCAATTATTTTCAATATGATGGACCAACCTGCTGGCAGTCCAATCAGGGTGGGTTAGTGAGATGACGTTGAAGTCAAGTGTGTTTCTAAACTGTGGTAGAGCTAGATGAGGCGATCAAAACAGTTGTACCAACACCCATTGGTTAAAGGATGTGTAATAGTTTCAACATGAACCAGAGGTCTACACCCAGCAGGAGGCAATGACTGTGAACACTTCCCAGTGGAGCGTGGTCAGCCTGTTCACCAGGTGCATTGTGGGTCCAGACCCTGTTCACCAGGTGGGTCTGGTTGCACCAGGCTAGGCTACGTGTACTCCCATGGTCTCTGTTCAGCCATTATGCTGCTAAATGCAAGCCACCATTAAAGTGTGACTGCACCCCAAGTGGTGTTTTTAAACTATAAAATGAATAATAAGGCTGCACTGTGGTGAGACACATCAATGCTACTGTTAATATCATTGTTATGATAATCATGATGTTATGGACCTGGCTGGTTTCCAACAGTACTTCTCGTGGGTCATCAAATTCAATTGTTCATGTTAATGAACCATTGGGCAGAGGCAGGCTCAGAGCTGGGGTGATGGTTAACTTTAATAGACTATAATGTCCTTTTAAGAAGAGACATTATAGTCTATTTTTATAGCTATATTTAATGGCTGTTATCTTCATGTATTTTGACCGTCTAGTTAATCGTGTATTGGTTATTTCTGAGTGGATTGCTTGGATATGTACTGTTTCTGTTGCCTTAACTTGTTATTGTTACTGTTATTACATTACACTGGAGTCATTCATATAAAGATGCTCCCATGGAGTCCAGTCTGATTTGACTGAACCAGAAGACCTCAGGGATGCTTACAGCTGGGCTTTAAGTTGCTGACCTGCTGCCTGGGAGTCCAACACCCAGACCACTAGACTATACTGACCCTACTGGTAGTCCAACACCCAGACCACTAGACTATACTGACCCTACTGGTAGTCCAACACCCAGACCACTAGACTATACTGCCCCCTACTGGTAGTCCAACGCCCAGACCACTAGACTATACTGACCCTACTGGTAGTCCAACACCCAGACCACTAGACTATACTG